>CM060968.1:96200997-96210997 GCA_030765045.1 Tenodera sinensis | reverse complement strand
CTTTACATGGAACATTTTTCGAAAATGCTGGTTTTCACAAAAAATATTTGTAACGATTTTGACTAAAATAAGGTATGTTTAAAATATTTTCGTGAGAAACAAGTACATGTCTTAAATTTTCTGGGAATGTCCTCAGAAAACTTCTTCATTATGGACGACTTTTGCATGGTAAACGCAAGAGATACACAAAACCTTACTACAAAAATGTAGATATCGCTAACACACACATTTATTAACAAATACATTTATTTGCAGAGAGTACCTTTCCAAATTTTTCGTTGTTATTTGTTTGAATTTTCCAATATTTATACTTCTCTCAAATAGAAAGTCGTTATTGGTTCTTATGGCCTAAACATACAATGCCATCACGTAGTTACCAGCTCTTTTAAGATTTGACTATCACTTAAACCCAATGAATTTTCCTATGGCCATTATACCTATACGGAAATACATATTTAATAAGAATATTTTGCACAAGACTAAGTAAGAAAAGTCATGTGGAGACACACAGATTTTTTTTTTTTTTCAGTTAAAGGTATTTTGGCGGAAATAAGTTAATAGGAAACTTCCTTGCTTTTGATAATTTGAATAGCAAGCTACCTACAGATAACACTTTTAGCACCCATATTGCAATCAAACGTGCTCGCATGCAGCCACGTTAAGGGTAGAGAGAGTTTCTTATATCACGAAATTTTATAACCGGTACATTAATGCAGAGCATTTGTGCTATGTTTATATTACACATCAGCACGAACATAAAAATGCTTCTTGTTTTCAATTTTGTAATTACTCTCTCCAATGCTGAGGTATCTAACGCAGCGTAAGTTTCGAAATGTCACCGCAAATACGAGTTTGGAGTTTCCTGAACCCCCTCTCCAGCATTTAAAGAATGTCCAGGTGTGTATGTGTGCGCGTGCGTGCGTGTGTGTGTGTGTGTGTGTGCGTGTGTGTGTGTGTACTTAAGTGCAATATGTCCCAAGGATACTACAAGATTTTCAAAAAAAAGAAAAAGCAAAGAAAAGATAACCCTCACTCCAGACAAAATTTTTTGAAAATTTTAATTTCCTAAAAAACGCTCTGACATTTTGATTAAATACACATAACCACATATTTCAGATATTTTCATGACAAATGAAATGTATATTTCGAAATGTGTAAGAATAGCCCCTTAAGTCCTCTCCACTCTGAACAACTTCTGCATAACGAGTAAACCGTAAAGAAATAGACTAGACTTTTCTACACAAAAGTAGATTTCGTCAGTATTTACTTGCTAATTATTTTTTTGAGTAAAGCAAACCATTTCCGATATTCCTTCTTATTGCTTTGAATTTTTAAATGTTTATATTTTTCTCAAATGGTAAGTCATTCGATTTTTATCCCTCAAGCAGAGAGAAGGAACTTTCTAAGACAACCCACAGCGATGCGCCCTTAAACGATTTGACTATCGGTTAATAGTTTGGTAGGTATATAATGTAAAAGATTAACTTTTTATGTTAAGTCGTTTCCTTTTTCTCGTGGTCATACAAAGAGCATGTAATTTCAAAGCCAACATGTAGCGGCACGCTTTAACTGTGCCTTTCTTAAGCTTGCAACGCAATGTATTAAATAAAGTTTATCTCGAACAAGGAGACGGAGAAATGGGCTTTTGTAAGAATAACTTAGAGAAAATTGCGACGAGAAAGTCATTAAAATGCAACACATTACTCTTTTTTAACGCTACATACAGTTAAAAGATG
Source organism: Tenodera sinensis (assembly GCA_030765045.1). Classification (NCBI taxonomy): domain Eukaryota; kingdom Metazoa; phylum Arthropoda; class Insecta; order Mantodea; family Mantidae; genus Tenodera; species Tenodera sinensis. Next base: position 96,209,261 of record CM060968.1, on the reverse strand, counting down.
CAGAATTTGCCGCCTGTATTATGACTAAGGCGAGCCTGGGAAAGTTAGTTTTGAAGGGTGATAGATACCTATAACTAGGAGCCTAAAAATGGTCGGTTATGCCGATATACGTGGCCATGTCGGTTTTTAACGACGCCATCCCCCCTTCCCCTGCCAAGAGTAGTGACGGAACGGTCACGGTATAAACCGCCGTCCCTCCGCACCGATTTAACATGCGAAAACAACAAATCAACCCTATCACATAGAAAAAAAGAGAGAATTCCGCAAACCACCCGTAACGAAAGATATAAAAATAACAACAGAAAAATCAAACGTGCCAAATGTATTAAACCATTATGCGCATTCACATTTAAAATATAAAATCCTTTCAAGCTGATGAAATTTATGGCAACTCTCTCCCCTCCCTTCCTCCCTGTCCCACCACATGAATACACTGCGAGAATCGGCAACCTATATACAAAGAGACGTTGGCTATGCAAGATCCATGATGGGGAGGGAGATGGTATTCCATATCACATAGTAACTATATTATGCACTTCAAAAGAAAGCGATGTTGCTGACTGGGTTTCCTTTCCTTTCCCCTCATTAACGAGGAATCCTGTGTGTTGCATTCACATGACTTTTTCTACTCAATCTTCTATGTGTATGTCTATCTCCTTCTTGTTAATACAGATAAACCCCCATTACTCACTTGCTCATTTCTTGTAGTTATAAGAAGAATGCAATAAGCTAAAGCGGTAGTCAAATATTTTCAAAGTCGGTCACTATGTGATGGCTTTGAAATTCTGTACTCTTTGCATGAGCACGAAAAAGGAAGAAAGAAAAAGATCTGATGTGTTGCACTCAGATGACTTTCTCTACTCGTGTACTAACCATTCTTTCACACTCTTATTCCTCTTTCTTCTTCATATTACTCGAGATAAATATCTACAGAAATTATCTTATTGCTCATTTTCTTGTAGGTACATGGGGAATGTGGGAATACAGTAGACTTTGAGCGATAGTCAAATCTTTTAAAGCTTTGAAATTCCGTTCTCTTTGCATGACTAAGATAAAAAAATGAATAACGATCTTCCATTTGTGAAAAATATAAGTATTGTAAAACTAACAGAAATAACAAGGAATGTCTCCGAAATGGTTCACTGTACAAAAAATGTATCTGGACATAAATTGTGTTTTAGCTAGATCTACATTTTTTGTATAGTAAGATTTGGTCTATCTCTTACGATTTACCAGTTATGCAAAAGTCATTCAGAGCAAATAGGACTACATGGGATATAGCCAATAAATTCAAAATATACGTTTCATTTGCCATAAAACTATATCAAACATGTGGTATTTTAATCAAAATCGTTAGAGCCATTCTGGAGAAAATAAAAAGTATCGAAAAAATTTTCCATGTAAAGAGTAGTTCAGAATGGGGTAATTTTCTCAAAATCTTCGTGTCGCATCCTTGAAGTATATTAAACTTAAATACCAACTTTGGGTTTTAACCGACATTTCGTTTCCGAGTTATGCTGTTTACAGACACGCAGAAATCCACACAAATACACACACGCACACGCACGCACGCACGCACACGCACGCACACACACACGCACGCACGCACGCACGCACACGCACACACACGCACACGGACACACACACACACACACACACACAAACAACCTTTTTTCCAAAAATGCTTTTTTTTTATTAAGGAGACTTCAAAACATTTCCACTGAGGTCTCGTCATCGAATTTGTTTATGGAGAACAACACTTCCCCTACCGTTGCACCTTGGGCTACGATTTTCCACAAGCGCTTATTCCTCTATCTACGTCATGTTAATCAGATAAACATTTGCAAAAAGTGCTAATTTTCTCGTGGGTGCAAGGGAAAGGGGCGAATACAGCAGGCTTTAAGCGACAGTCAAATATTTTAAGAGCTGGTCACGTGTGATGGTTTTGAAATTCCCTTCTCTGTACTAGGATGGGGAACATAATTTAAAGCCATAAACACATTTGTCCGAGCACTAGTCACAGCCTAATTGTCTCTCCAACCTGTTCAAGTTTAGGACGTTAGTTCGGCAAATGCTTGGTGGTTAACATATTCTTAAGCTGGTTTCCGACGGTCCAACTTTTTTGACCAAACTTTACGTATCCAGCGCAACCGCACACAAAAGAAACGGTGGCTGTCACACTATGGGGCATTTTGGTCCAAAAACAAACAACAGTTTACGTAAAAAGCGTGAAAAGTAGACATGGCTGGAACAAATATTAATAGAGCGACTGCTATATTAACTATCATCGTCTTCTTGTTATTCTTATTATTTTTCTTCTTCATGGTTTTGAACTTTTCAATCCGTTCGGTCTCCAATTTGGTCTGCCCATCCTTTCTTTGGTCTTCCTTACTTTCTTGTACCTTTAGGTTTAAAAGTTATGGCTAGTTTAGGAATTCTATCATTATTCATCCTTTGAACATGTTTTTCCGATTGATTTCTATTGTTAGCAATAATATAATTTACTTCTATTTTTAATTCTTTCTTGTATCTTGACTGCGAATTTTGTCGTGTTTACTATGCTCCACTATTACCTTTACAAATTTCATTTCGAATGCCTGATTTCTTGTGTTGCATTTTTGGTTAATGCCCATGCTGTATTATAGGTTTGGTATACACATATATTTCCATGAATCTCGGTAGGAAGGAAAGATACAGTAGGAGTACAAGTCATTGGTGGACACGGTCATGGTTACAAAGAAGAAAACGGGGCACTGGCCGAGATATATTACAAAAGTGAATTGAAGTTAGAGGACCCGGAAAACAATTTTATACCAATTGACCAAGATTATTTCTCAACCTCTTACATCGTGTTGTAGGTAAAATTACGTACAAAATATACAGAATCGCGAACAACCAACTACTGTGTACATACAACACAAACTCAAACACATACACACACACAACTGACTACAGGTTGCATGCGCAGTCCACCATATTGTTACGTTACTGGCGGTAATAGGCTGTTTTCATGTCGTTGGATAAAAAAAAATTAGAGCAATTCACGTGCGTTGGATACAAACAGTTTAGGTGCGAAAAGTAGGTTAGAATTTGTATGCAAGAAAATTGTATCCAACTCTCAATGCCTCAGGAAGCACTTTTGTTGTCTACAATGCTTTTGACCAAAAAGTTGGACCGTACGACACCGGTGCTATACATACATATCAAATAACGTGCGTATGTGTGGAGAAGTTTGTAACAACACCCCTTTCCGATACTGGTAACTAAATTTCTCATGCACGGGATTACTGGTAACTGTTTATGTGATATGACTAATAAGCAATCTACTTTAAACAGCCGAATCATAAATTTCCCCTGGATTAAACTTATTCAAATACTACCTGAGTATTTAATAGCCCTATCAACAATTCATCACTGCACCTCTTTAGTGCACTCATTATGTAAATAGACAAGCTCTCTGCATTACCGTTTCGTTAAAGCGTCAAACAATTTTAATGGGAAATGCGATGGGATTTTGTTATCGCGTTTGGAATTACCATAAAGAATTCTAAAGCATAGTTGTTTGATAGTGCTACTATAATTGCAATTAATTCTCTTTCATTCCCCGATAAAAGTAAAGTAATAAACACAATTTTGTTGATCTTTCCGCGGCATCATGTTATATTACTCTAAGCTAAGCAGCGCAGGTCTCCCACGTGCTGTTGGACCCTTATCTGAGCAAAGACAAGAACACACCCTCCCTCATTTGTTGTGGGCTACGCACCCCTGTTCCACTAAATCCTTCGTAACTCAAAGTCGCACAAATCATACTTTCAGATATGGCGCACCACAAACCTCTTTAATGGAGAATAAATCGCACGAAATGAGGGTAGGAACCACCAGCCAAGTAGCCTCTTCTGCACAAATATATATGCACATGAGAAAGGGTTCGTTTTCGACTGAAACCCTTTACAAATTTTATTTTCCATGCAAATTTACCTTGACACTATCGGTATAAAAGCAAACACTGCAAAGTTCAACGAAGATAAAATATTTTCATACCCTGTATAATAAATAAATAACTTAATTAATTATTATTAATAATAATAATGATGATTATTATTATTATTATTATTATTATTATTATTATTATTATTATTATTATTATTATTATTATTATTATTATTATTATTATTATTATTATTATTATTATTATTATTATTATTATTATTATTATTATTATTATTATTATTATTATTATTATTATTATTATTATTATTATTATTATTATTATTATTATTATTATTATTATTATTATTATTATTATTATTATTATTATTATTATTATTATTATTATTATTATTATTATTATTATAATAAAGCTTTTCAACTGCTTATTTTCTTTTTTTATGCCTTCTCTTGTCTGCTGAGGACCATAATGCGATATTTAATACTCACTCGTCCAAAGGAAAATACGCCACGGCCAAAATATTCCACTGGCGGATTGTAAACTAAACCATCATGTACTCTGCCTCGCCTATGGATTTGGACGGGATGAGCGTACGTTGAAAAAGGGTGTACGGAAAGTCAATTTAGTAAAATTAATAATTAAGTTAATGCTTAATGCTAATATCGTAATATCGATGTCTAAGAAAATGGCACCGCAGTCGATTGGCTTGTAAACAAATGTGCACAGATAAGCACTGATTTTCCCGACATAGTGAGATCTTTATACAAAGTTAAACGAACTCGTTGCGTTCCTAGATATAGGGTGGGTCAACGAAACGGGAAATTTTGAAATTGTGAAATGAAACCTTAGATAATGTATTTAATGAATTTTTATTATATGAAGATCTAGAAAATGGTATGCCATTTCCTATAACCAGTATTTCTTGAAAATAACATCCTTTAAGTGTCCACCACCAACACGCAAGCATTCTTGTAATCGATCTTTAAAGTTTCTCATCACTCTTTGCAACATAACTACTGGGATTCTCGCAATTTCTTCACGAATTCCTGTCTTCAGGTCGTCAGTGTTTCGTGGCTTTTTGTGTATAGTTTACTTTTGAGACAAACCCATAAAAAGTAATCACATGCAGACAAATCAGGGGATCGTGCAGGCCGCGGAATATTTCAATTCCTCGATAAGACATGATTCTCAAACAAATTTTGCAGTTCCATCATAGAGATTCGCGCAGTATGTGCTGTTGCACCGTAGGGGTGAAATTTTAGATCGTTTTTCAGTATTCTTCGTACACTAGAGCAATCCATGTTAAGTGCCAGAGAATGTCTCCAGACTGAATGTGCCGGGCTGTTCACTACAGCAACTCTAACTTTCTCAATATTTTCAGGTGTACGAATAGATTTTGGTTTACCTGGAGGTATCTTCTTTAGTGTTGAGCCTGTTTCTTCTGATTTACGAACCCAGTCATTTATCGCATGAGCAGAGGGCACAGCATCATGACGACGGAGTTGAAAATGACGATGAAACTCCCTACAAGAAGCTTCGGTGCTTTGACCATTTAGATAATAAGATTTTAAAGCAAATCCTCTTTGCTCACCAGTCCACTGTTCCATGTTTACTAAATTGCAACTATCACGTTCAACAATGACATGAATCTAAGCCTTCTGATATAAACTATGTACTAACAACAACAAAATTAAAATGTCCCGTTTCTTTGACCCACCCTGTATAAGCCCAACTATGGTGCTACAGAGAAATCGGCATTTGGGTTTACTGAGGACAATGCTTTAAAACAAAAAGGATATGATTTATCCATCCTGACAATTTTTAATAACAGATAATTCATTGGTATGCATCAAACATACGTTCATAATAAAAGAGGGTCTGTTTCCATTATTAAATGGAGGACCAGTTATTATTACTCGAGAAAAGCTTAAATTCTGAGATGATGTCTATCCTAGCATGTTTCTTGTCCAATCATCCTGTGACATTATGAAGGTACCTGAGACTGAATAGAGCTGTGCTCTCATTCAGAACGAGTGCTCAGAAAAGATGAGCATTTTCAAAAAATGGCGTGAAAATGATGTCATTTCTGATTTGAAAGCTTCAGAACTGAGGTTATGTAAAGGAGAGATTTCACCCTTCACCTCAGTAGTGAAAGAAGATAATATACTATTCATGAAAGTGAGGAGTAAGTTTTAAAGTTACCAGCATTTTGAATGACGCCTTTTTTATAAGAAACTACGTGTTCCTCCAGGAAAATTCAAACGTATTCCGGAACCAGAGGATCAGGAGGACTTAATTTGTAATTAGTAAATGGATCAAATCTGATAATTTAATAAGTCATTTTCAAAGCTAAAGTACAAAGAGCTCTGAAATTCGTACTTGAATTGTGACTGTAATCCATTTTTTATGACGCACTAAGTTCTAAGAGTTTTGATACAGAAAGGGTATCAAAATGAAATGTTTAGCTGAACAATTGCAATTATATGCAAGGAAACAGGCAAATACTCCATAGAAACGTTGATATGGTTTGCAACAATATGTTGCCCATTTTCTGGTGCACACCAGGCAATGAGACAAATGTTTTGATTTGGCCATCTCATGTCTACCCGAAACAATTTTATTCCTAAGTTAGATTGGTCCCATTAGCTTACGCATAGGAGCTTCACATAAAGATTCTCGATGAAGATATAAAATTGTTTCAAGAACCAAGTTGAAGTAATTTTCTTTACGTCAATGTATCTAATTTCAAAGGTAGCATACAAAGGTGGAAATATATTGGGAAGGCAGAAAGCAGCTCATCATCGGATGTAACTAGTACTATGCAGGTCATTCCTAAGAATATTTCTGACTTTATATACAAAGCTACTGTATAACACGTTCAAGGTCAGCTTATAACATTAAACAATGTGGTTGAATTTATATATCAGCACACTTGGAACCGTGTTTATAAGTTTTAGAATTTCAATATTGCAAAAAACAAAGAAAATAATATACAATTAGCACATCTACACTTCAACTCTATACGGCATCTTCTTATTTCCCTAGATAACCCACAAGGCCTTGTAAAACCAAATAGTCACTTGCTATATATTATTGCGTGTTGGTTATGTTGTTAGATATTAATTATAAACAAATATTACTTTTTCATGTTTAAATTACACTTCCGTCTTTCACAGTTTTCCACACCGATACCCTTTTAAATACTGTACAAGTGTTTTCTTTTATTAGGAGGGTAACAGAAATTACAAGTTATACAGGTACTGTATTTTTACCGCAATACTGAGCTGCTTGGAATAAAACGATACGGTGGCTATCTTGCTTTCGTATTGACCATTAGGTCTGAGTTTTGCAGATAGTCTTGGATTTTGTCTGTTGGTTTAATGCCGGACGTTTTGTTATCTTTGACGAGGGAATCCGAGGCAGAGCATGTGAAGGTTGTCATTTGCTATGTTGTATTAAGTTTGTTAACACGGCCGTTTTGCGATTGGCCTATCTGCTCGGGAAACTCTGCAATCAATTTTTACTTTCTCTACTACTTATAGTAAGTAGCGGAAGTATTACATTTCATCCAAAATTTCGATGTCGAAATTTCACCGGAAATATATTTTGAGGTCCCCTGAATAAAAAAAGCATTCTTAGAAAAATGTCCGACTGCGCGCGCGCGCGGTCAGACTATTGTTTCAGATTATAATTGTTAGATAAGCAACAATTTACTGAAAAGCCTTTAAGAGTTCTACCCGAACATATAAAAGAACAGTATTGTATTTGAAATAAGTGGGCTCGAGTCAGCTAAACATGCAAATAAATTATTGCCATTCTTTACCTAATTCTTTATCTAATTAGTTTCATGTAACTTTGAAGTAAACCAAATGCATGCCCTAAAGGATAGTTAAGTTTGCGGAACTTCACTTTGTTATAATGATCAAAAAGTAATTTTCTCAGGAAAATGTCACCTTCTTATGTTGCTACAATTCCAATTTCAACACTCTCGCCTAGGTTACACCCCTTTGTCCTGACGATGGCTATTACGTCTGAAAATATCCATATTTACTTATTTATTTATGCCTGACATGAGCAGGTTCTGTTCATTTGCAACAAAAACAAACGCTTAAAACTAGGCAAGTTGACCTTGATGGTTAAGTTCAACATGCAGGATTCTAGTCTTCTTCTGGTCTAAAAACTGATCCACTTTCACATTTCCATTGGAGTTTGTTTATATCAGCGGTGTGTGTACCCGGTGGGGACAGAGCGACGCTGTGTGTTTTCAGTAATTTTATGGTCTGTTAGTGAAGTCAAGATCACGTGAACCATGATG
>CM060968.1:95968497-96198497 GCA_030765045.1 Tenodera sinensis | reverse complement strand
TCTGCATTTCATCTCGTCCTCTTCCTCACTATCATACCTGGTACTTGGCTAACCACCCGCTTCCAGGTCTCCACTCTGTCTGGTCCATAGATTCGCCTGCTCCCAGACAGGCGTCTGACCCTAGGCACAGGCTTGTAAGTCCTAGGGGGTGTAAGTCAGACATAAGGGGAGGATAATCAGGGAAAGAAGAAGTTTACATATAAACACAGACATACACACGTACCTTTTATATCATTTTTTAATCCCGGCAAGTGAAAAAGATTTATTTGGCTTCAAGAAACCTCACGTTGGGTGGGATATAATGCTTCCACTACTTACAACAGGCAAGTAGTCAAAGTACGGTATTTGGCATGGCGGGCTCTGGGTTCCACTCCCACTTCGGGCAACATTGATGAGTTTCTATAAATGTGAGTGCGTGTGTCAACAATGACAAGTAGAATACAGATTAACGGGGTAGGGAAAAAGTAGAAACAAAAGAAGGCAGCATTTATTAGGGTATTTCACGAATTAAAGGACGATATAGCCTGTGAAACGTTATTTAAATGCTGTACTGTAATTACTAAACCATTAAAAGAAAATGAAGCTGGCACACATCAGCGCCCATTGGCACGGCCTACAAGATTAAATACTCGTACCACTCACCTAGTTTCCTGCTTGCGCACGGAGTTTATTGATTTTATCCATTAGTTTCTGAAACTTATTTTGAAAGCTCATTTATTACTTACGATGTTCAATTTTTACAAGTTTTGCTTTACCTCATTACAGGTTAATTAATGTTCAAGTTATCTTCCCTTTATAATATAACATTGCGGTACCCATAAGATGTAGTTCATAGTTAAGAAAAAGAATCCATCTGAAAACTAATATTGAGTACACAACTTTCGAAACGGTAATTTGAAGGCATTTCTAATGTTATTTTAGTGTAGATGCGGAAGTAGAAGGCATATTGCCTCGCAACCTAATCACATAGCATCATGATGTTCTTTATTTAGTTGCTCATAAGATTTAAGTGATGCTGCATTGGCGTCACTAGTAATTTTAATTATTCCTTGCTCTTGTATCCCAATCTGAAGCTGAAGTCTATATGAAACAGCACTTCAGCAACATGAATGGTTACTTATTTTCTGTCATTTAATGTAAAATCTCTAACCTGATCACAACACAAGAAGGGCATAATAAAATGAACATTTTTATTTTGTATTTAATAACAGGGATTAATTAAGTTCCGTGTAAATATGGATCATACCTTGCATGACCGCGCTTTGTACTGTCTCACACCACACCCCCTGATACTTTTCTCGAGGCTTACCTCAGTTCCCATAAGAGACCTTAAACCTAAGTCCAAATTTCCTTTCCGAATCATAATTATAATTTGATTTCATGTATTACCAGTATCTATACCTGTGGCGCTGTATGTAGTAAGAATGAGCGTTGAACTCACACAAAAATAGCCCACCGTCTGCTACAAAGAATCGATTGTGGCAAGTTCCTAACCAATTGAAACAGGACGGTGACTTTGAAAGAACGAAACATCTCAATACAAAAGGGATTCAGTAAATCCTGAATCCGCAAAAATTAGCACCACTATTTGCCAACAGAGCTTTGCGACTCATGGTTTTTCTCACAAACAGGAAGATTATCTGACAGGTTCTAGAAATTTTATCCAGACCTTGCTTTCGCCTGCAAAACTTAGAAACTCTTAAGCTTCACTGCTATTACGTACCCTCATTACATGACGAATGCGAGTAATTAAAGAACAAAAACACGGAGGGAGAGAGAGAGAGTAGACTGAATACAGCAATTTCAGTTTTACGAAGTGAAGAAGTGCATTACTAACGCCAGAAAATACACATTAAAACACTGTAAACAGCTCACCATACTGGCAGAAAATTAGGAGAGGCTAAAAAAAGAAAGAATAATTAAATTAAGAGTTAATCTGCAACTCGGTGAAATGAGAAAAGCTTTTCGTTATTGATGCAGAACTTTTCCTTACAGGTTATAACTGACAATTTCATGAGCACAAACGTTAATAAACATAAAAAGTAATTCGCTCGATAGAGACTACTCCCCGCAAACGTGCATGCAAAACTTTCTGTAAACTCGTTCATCCATTTTAATGGGATTTCAAATTTATGTTGTTTAAGTAACTCGAACTAAATTACTTTGAAATAGCAGTCCATGCCATTTATTTTCCATTCTGCAAGGCTGCGCTCATTTGAATATCAGCCACGCAAGAACATTTTATCAGAAATTACTTACGTGACTCATGCAAAAAATTGCAAACAGCTCATAACTTTTATTTTAAGATTTAATGATAATTAAGTAAACAATGTTTTCCACTGTTTACTGCACTCTCGGTAGAATAATGAAAGTTTATCAATGAGAAATGAGTTGCGCCGTGAAATATATTTCTCTTTCCTTTTGTTGAATATTTTATCTGTTTTGTTCTTCTCTCTTTCCATTTTTTATTCTCACCACGGTTCGTTTATTTCTTATATGTTCTTCTCTTTACCCTTCTTACATTGCCCACTTGGTGGCGTTTCGCTGTTCTTCACTTTGCAGGATATTAGCTGAAATCACTTTCTCCTGTGTTTATTTTTGTCCTCTTTATTACTTTCCTAAGTAGAGAGAGTACTGCATTCCACCCAAATGTTCGATTCAAAAATTTCACAGGAAATATACTGCATAGAAACCTTTAACTTGATTATTCCACTCATACGTAACTTGGTTGAAATCAACCAATAATGTGCATAACTTTTTAAAAGTTCAACCAATGACAGCCTTCATTCGCGAAACATTATTGCATTTCATTATCATCTCATCTGAATTTTATTTGACACCTCCTCTGCTTTTCTTATGATCAAGTTAGGGAATCTAGCTGCACTGTGCTTCAGATTCGCAACAGCTGTTGTAATTTGACGCAACGGAGCAGCTAGTCAAATGTTAAATATGGCTGACTCGCTTCGGTGAGGTATTTAATGCCGAAGTAGATGAAATAATTCGAAGAAGGAAACCTAAGAACGTGAATACAATATGTATGGCGTCAGTTTGACAAATTTTATATTGAACTAAATCATGAATTAACAGCAGATACTCCAACTTCTGACATAGTTAACATCTTAAAAACATTGGAGCATAAATCTCAGACTTTTGTAGGCCGTGCCAATGGACGCTGATGCATGTATACCCGTTCATGTCTCTTTAAGAGGTTAGTAATTACAATACAGCATTTAAATAAATTTCATAAGTTATATAATCCTTTAAGTCGTGAAATAGTCTTAATAAATGTAACTCGTAGTAAAATTCTTCACATAAATTTTCTCGCCACTTCGTCACTCGGGAGTTCATATATATACCGATCAATAAATTTTTTCCAAGTCTCTGTTGCACCAGATTTTTAAATGAATTCTTAATGCCTTTGATCTGCTGATTTCAAATCTGAAATAGGTTTTGCTCTCAATGCACTGGTTTTCATACAATTTCAACTTTTCCATTCCAACCGTTTGCCGTTAGATTAATAAAATTATATTATTACGTACATGTTTCTATTATCTATAGTTCTATTCTTTTGTTTCGTATCGGATAACATTTGATCATGGTTACAAAGAGACATTGTATCAATACTCCAGACAGTTTGTTACTCTTATTCGTCAAAGATGCAATATGACATTCTTTGTGAGGCAAGCTTATGAGTATGAGTATTTTGGACTTATTCTTGGCAACCAAGACTAAACATGGGCCCCATATACAGTATGTCACAACTGTGAGGAAATGTTTCGTGACTGAACGAAAGGAAAGCGTAAGAGTTTACCTTTTGGCAATCCCCATGTCCTGACGAGAACCAGTGGATCACACAGGTAACCTGCTATTTTATCTCATCAATACAAAGGGAATTGGTAAGAAAAACCGACATAAAATAGCATATCCTAATATTCCCTCTGCAATCAGGCCTATTATGCGCCCTGATGAGCTACCAATTCCTGTTTTTAAAGGATTTACTTCATGTGAAGATACTAACGCGATCAAATCCCGGAGACAGGTGGTGAACGTGTTTTGGACGTGTATTCCTCTGATCTCCCACACATGTCAACTTCTCATCAGTTTAACCAGTGAGTTGAATGGCCTTGTACGTGATTTGTCTCTTCCCAAACTTTCAGCTGAAGTGTCAGCCTCTTAATTGCAAGAAAAGTGCATACTGACTGATACTGTAAACGTATCATATTACCGAAAGCGGGAAGAGGCCTTTCTTCAATACTTCACAGACGAAACTAAGTTTGCTTATTGCCATAATGTCCCAGTCTTCTCCAGGAATTAGGAATCACATTGCACAGTCCACATGACATGCGTTTATTTGTAGACAGTTCAAAACGCAGTCTGAAGTGTGTTCCACTGCATAATGGTAATATCTGTGCACCTGTTCCAGTTGGTCATTCTGTGTATTTATGAGAGAAGCACAACGAAATTATGACTGTGGTTAATCTACTAAAGTATCATGAGCACGACTGGACAATTTGCGTACATCTCAAAATGGTTAATTTTCTGCTAGGCCAACAGAGGTTTTACAAAGTATCCATACTTCATGTGCATGTGGGACAGCCGAGAACGAGATAGGCACTGGAACCAGGAGTGACCCATACGTGAGACTCTGCTATGCCAAATATTGTAAATAATCTAATTGTCAGTCGAGAAAAAATTATTTTTCCTCTGTTTGATTAAACAATTTGTTAAAGCATTAGATAGAGACAGTGAATGCTTCCGTCATATAGTTCGAGCTCTTCCATCTTTGTCCCTTGAGAAGATCAAGGCAGGATTTTCAAGAAAATCCTTGTTCTTACTATTTTACAGGAAACCCTTTTGTTATCTTTAATCTTCTCAAAAATTTCTGTTTTGACTAAAGCACTGTATCTTACAGATATTTGCGTGATAAAGAAAGTAAAGAAAGGTTTCGCGAATAGTACGTGAAGACTTGGTCATTCTGAAACAATTCTACATAATTTTGTGTAGACTAGTAAACCATAAAATGTAGACAAAAACTTACTAACTAAAAGTAGATATGTATGCGAGATAAAATGTTTGTGGCATTAACTATCAAAATTTTTATTTTGCCGATGTGTATATTCAAATAATTAATATTTTAAAATGCTAAGTAGCTATTTAGACGTTTTTCGTGGTCATGCAAAGAACAGAATTTCAAAGTAATGGCATAGTGACCCATGTGTGCGCTTGTGTGTGTGTGTGTGTGTGTGCGTGCGTGCGCGCGCGCGCGTCTGTGTACAGCACGACTCAAAAACGAAAAGTTGTTTCAATACCAAATTTGGTATTGAGGTCTAGCGTCTTCCAAGGATGCGATACGATGATTTTCAAGAAAACGGCCCACCACAATGGAAACATTTTCGTAAACTTTGATTTTCTCAAAAACAGCTTTAACCATTTTGATTAAAATGTCATGTCATTTTCAAGACTAATGAAATGCATATGTTTAATTTTGTGGGAAAAACCTCAGAAGTCCTCTTCACTATGAGTGACTTGTATAACCAGTCGTAAGAGATACACTAAATGTTAGTAAACATAAAATGTTTATTTCTTTCGGGCTTGTAGGTCGTCGTCTAGAAGGCATGGTAGATACCAACGTTTCGCCAAGTACTGCGCTTGGCATCATCAGGGTAAGATAATCGGTTGTCTGCGCTGGTCAGGGTTCGACCTATGCAACAGGCACAATAGGACCCAGTACAATATGAGCAATGTATCTGGAATCATTTTGTTATCTTCTAACTACCACAAGGCCAGTTTTCACAACGATGCTGATACCACCCCACAACATGACTAACCCAGCGCCAAATATGTGAATTTCTTGGACCGTCACTTCATCATAACGCTCACCACGACGACGATACATATGGAGACGTCCATCACGCTGTGCTAAACGAAAGGGAGACTCGTCTGTGAATAGTACATTGCGCCAATGACGAAGCTGCTAGTTCCAATGTTGTTGACCAAACCTCAATCCATCTACCTTGTGATGATGTTCCAATCGAGGTACCTTACAAGGTCTTCGTGTTCTTAGAACCAACTCTCGAAGCCTGTTTCGTATTGTCTGTTCACTGACAATAACATCAGTTGCCGCCCTCATGTTATTTAGATGGTCTGGCAGTGCGTCGTTAAAGCGCACAAAGACCACATATCGGTCATCTCTAGCTGATATTTTACGCTTTGGACACTGGCCTGGTCTCCTATTAAACAATAAATATTTCAATAAATCTTTTTCAGGCCCTTCCAAAAATGTATGAAGTCATGTTGATCACTCAAGGCACTGCACGAACAGTCCTACCTTTCTGTAACAATACTCCAACAAAGACACTTCAACAATACGTGACTGATAACATTCTACACATAATTCACTTCCGTTTTGAATATAACACAATATGTTGTAATATTGTCAGCAGGCTACGGTTTTAAAAGTTGTCGTGATGGATTGTGTATCTTAATTAAATATGCCTGAACAATAATATGGTTTGTACACCTTCATTACAAACTAGAAAAATACTACGCTCTAAAAATTCTTGAGCAGTGTATTTGACTATCGATTAAAGACTGCGGTATTCCCATATTTCCCTTGGAAATATCAATAAGATGTCTGCAACTGTTTATATTAATATGTTTAAGTCAACCTGAAGTAGAGTAAGAATAGTTTGCACAAGAGTAGTGAAAGACATAAGAGTGCAATACATCAAATGCTCTTAAAGTATAATAATCTTTTAAGTGTTATCTCTCACAGTAGACAAAATACTGTTGTGTTATGGATACACTTCCCAGAACACAAAGAAAATCAAATAAGTTGTCTGAGATGAAGAAGTTAGAAATATGACCCGGGGTTGATTTCTCACGTGAAAGTATTACAGTTACGTGTGCTTTTATCACTTATTGCTGCAGTCGTGACAGACGTTGGGGCTCGGCCGTGGGTTATTGTTTTCCTCCAGCGAAGCGTGATCTAATACCAAAAGAAGATTAATATCTAGTGAACCTCCTTGCTTAGGTAATCTTAGAAGCATTACCACAATGATCTTTAGGGTCTTCTTTCTCAAGAAGAATGAACCGTGAGCCTCTTTACTTACTTATACCTCATTCTTTTGTTCTACTGTCCTTGACCTCTGAGACATAATAACCTTCCACGCTCATCAATCTAATCTCTTTGTCCGCACCAAGCTAACTCTCTCAAAGCAAGTTAAATTTAGTCCTTCCATAATTTGTGTCTCAGGATTAAGAATGGACATACTTAGGAATAAAAGACACGGGCTTCTGTAACAAGCATATTTTAGTTAACTGGTGGGTATTTCTAACTTTATTAAAGGTTAGCGGCCAATTCTAGGCTTTGCTTATCGCCAGCGTGTATAGATTACATGCAGCGATATTCGAACTTTTTAGGGCAAAAGCCAGATGTGTTGCGCTCATATGCCTTTCTCCACTCATTCTTGTAAAACTATTCTAACAAACGCTTATACTTCTACCTGCTTCAATATTAGTCGAGAAAGCCATTCACATATTTCTTTGTAGGTACAATTGGTATAAAGGAACAGAGTAAGTTTAACGACAGTCCACTCTTCTAAAACCTGAACGCTATGTGATGGATTTGAAATCTTGTTCTCTTTGCATGACCAGGAGAAAAAGAAAACGAATGACTTCCTATTTAAGAAAAGCATAATTATTGGGAAATTCAAACCAATAGTAACCAGGCATATTTTAGAGATAGTTGTCTCCAACAAATAAATAAATAAAACCAGATAAAATACATACAAATAACAGAGTAACATTAACTGTGTGTTTTAAAGAGATCTACAGTTTTTCTGCAGTAAGATTTTGTGTATCTGTTACGGTTTACCAGTTAGGCAAAACTCATCCAGAATGAAGAGAACTTCAGAGTCTATTCCCAGAAAATTCAAGCTATACATTTTGTCATATAAATATCTTAAGCATCAGGGAGTTTAATCAAAATCGTAGTCTTTTTGAGAACGTCAAAATGTTCAAAGAATTTTCCACGTAAAGGGTAGTTTGCGGTGGGGGATTTTTTGAAACCTTCTTGTCACATGTTGGGAAGGGGCTGATTTCGTATTTAACCGACTCTTCGACGCATGCAAACACTAATACACACAGACGAGTTTACTAAAAAAGAAGGTCCTTTTTGTTGTTTGTTTATTTACGGAGTACCAAAACATGAATTTCCGGTGAAATCTCGTTCTCGAAGTTTTGGGTGGGGTACTTCGTTGATGGCAACTCTGTTTTTCCAGAGATTTCCTCATCCCTACTTACTCTCTACTGCAAACATTACAATTGCTGTACTTAATTGTGCAATACACCGAGGTAACACCTGAGCCTCACATTAGGTAGGTCCTGGGTTCTATTCCCGTTAGAGTGGTCGCTTTGATCATAGACTTTTTTGGCGGTTGTCCTGGTTCCTAGGATTTTTTTTTTTTTTTTTTTTTTTTTTTTTTTTTTTTTTTTTTTAATATATTGGGCTGGCCCCGCACCCGCCAGCCCGGTGGCGATCGTCCGGCATGCAGAGCCATGCGCTACTATCGCCTCCCCATGCTCATGATGTTAGTGAAGTAAACATGCAGGATGCAGGGGGGGGGGGGTTCATTGTTAGTATACATGCAGGTTAGTCGGGTTCCGCTGATGCACCCCGGTTAGTATCGGATATTCAAAATGCTGGCATGCAAAGATGCGAGCGCATCGTCGGAAATTTTCCTGCCCCAATCCATTTCCAATCATGTTATTTGATTCCATTGCCATATTTCGGTGTCGAAATATCGCATGAGACATATGGTGGTGGAGGTGCTTTGGAGAACTGTCTGCCCTGGCGTTCGGTGCGTAACGAATTCTCAGAGACATCTCTCCGTCGGTAGAGATACGCCTGGGGCAGGGTTCTCCCGCCGGCTTCAGGATGTTATAAACGGAGACGTTATGGACCCCGCCTGCGACCGGGTCTGCCGCTCCGGATCTAGTCACCCTCTGTGTCCTTCCCTTCACCCCTTTCTCTGAAAGTTTCCAAAAGCATAGCAGGACTTCATGTGCATATAAATGACGAAAACTCGCCAGGTGTCTATTAATCAAATGCACAATTAGATATCTGAACAAAGTGCATAAATCAGAAAGATTAGCTAATAGATTGTCTTTCAGCAGACCCTTCCAGTTTTAAATCCTTAAACGCTTTGAAATATTGAATTGGGTAGATCAAGATTATGAATCTGATCGATGGAATGCACCTGCTGGTGGCATGATCGCCAGTTTTTGAATCTCAGAAACAGCTTAGTTGATGTCCTCTTTTCTACTTCAGCTCCCCTCTAAAGCACGGGTCTTGTTTCAGTGGTACAAATAATAAAGTGTACCTTAATATCGTGGTGTCAAAAGTATACATTTTGAGAAACCCACAGTATAATTTAATTATCTGATCTCATAATTGGAGTTGCTGCCCTTCTGCTTCTTAGTTCTATCGATCCAAAACAATGTTGTGACCAAACCAATGACATAAAACAAAAGAGTTTAGGTTCGCTTTAACAACTTGGTCATAACGCGATCATAGATAATCTTACATCATTTATGGTACACAGTTGTATACTAAGGTGCTAATAGTGCTACAGCATTTCAAATTAGCTTATAAATGTTACATTTTATAAGATACGTTAATGTCTTTTTTCAGTGCATGTTTATTGTTGAAAGCATCTGATAGATTGCAGATGCCAGTTTGTAGCGTCCATTTGGTATACCTGAGGCAGCGCTATAGAATATGCTCTAGATTGAGGTGTATGTGCACCTGTCATTTAAAATGAAAGAATGGGCGAATTTGCAGTAATCAATTCTAAGGCGAGTTATTACTATTTGCTTTCGATATTTAAGGGTTCAGAGATATTCAAAACTTGTAGCACAGCCTTTGCAAGCATTGTGTAACTTGCTTTCTGAGTTGAACCAAGTCTTCTTCCATTTTTCTGTCAAATATCGTTTTGTGTAGCTAATGATATCTTGTGTAAATATTCTTAAGTCACCGAGAGCATGTCCTTCACGGCTTCATCAGCTTCTTCGTTTCCCTTAATATCCACATGTGACTGGATCCATGCAAGGGTTACTTGGTTTTCCAGAGTGGAGAATAGCTTGCATAATGGGGTATGAAAACTTAATATTTTTACTGACATAAAGTGTACACAATGAGTCTGTGTAGATGATAAAATTGGTATCCACAGTGGAGTGGATGATGAATTGAAGGCTTTCTTGATTGCAAAGGTTTCACAGGAAAATATGCAAAAATATTACGGTAAGGAATACACGAGTGGCATAGTGTGGATGGGATACACTACTGCACAGTCACATCCACTGACTGCTATTGATCGATACGTGAAGATTTCTACAGCATTTGCGTAATCTTTCCGTAGATCGTTGCACATTTGTTTTAAGATGAAGAAGTGTAAGGAGTTTTGAGTCAAGAGTGAAGCTGAATGTTGGTTAACGACACCGTTGCTGCTAACCAGTTATGTCCGTTATAAATTGTTTCCAATGGACGTTAGGTATTTTAAAAACAATTTAGTTGCCTTGATTCGGTGTTCCTGAGAGGATTTTGATAGCGTATGAGCATTACATTGCAAAAGTTGGATTTGAAACTGTCTTGATCGCTTATGATAAACCCAGAGCGTTGGAGCTTTGAAGCCGGAAGCATGTAATTAAGTGGTACTGGACGTTCGAGAACGTTGCTGCGGTTTAAAGACAGTGGAGACATGAGTATGGTACAGAACCACCTTCAAGGGTAAGGATTACATACTTACGAGATAAATTCGAAATGCATGAAACAGTGTCTGATGTGCATAAATGTCGATCAGGGCGAACACAGTACAGCTACAAGTGATGCACCTCAATGCACCTCAACTGCGGTCTTGGAACTGTTTCAGCGTACAGCTCAGAAATCGTTAAGCCAAGCGGCACGTGAGAGTAATGTCAGTGCTAGTAGTGTTGCTACGCACTCTGAAGAAAGACAAGTTGCGTGTGCACATTCCACGGCTGGTGCAACAGTTAAGTGACGACGATCCAGATCGAAGATTAGAGTTTTGTAAACGGGTTCAGGAGAAGGTGAGAGGTGAACCGGGATTTGTGATCAGCATAATTTGGTCGGATGAAGCCCAGTTCAAAGTGAATGGAACTATCAATAGGCACAATATTATGTGGTGGACTAAAGAGAATCCTCACATTACGTTGAAAAGGCTGTGAATTTGCCTGGTGTAAATGTGTGGTGTGGTTTGTCTGCAAGGAGACTCATTGGGCCTTTACGCATTGAAGGTAAAGTAACAGGCACAAAGTACCTATATATATGCTATATCCATTCTACAACGGATAATAGCCCTCCATATTTATTGGCCTAGTACCTGAAAATTTTAAACCAGGCCGTATTCATCATTTTTATATGTTCACCCATTTTCAATTATATCTATTTTTAAATTAAGAGGATTTAAATAAACCTGCCTTCGCTTGGGTTAGACCGTCCTTGTCGGATAGGCGAGATTGTTTTGATTTATTGGATTCTAATTTGAGTTTACAATTTTGTTAGATACATACTTTGCTAGATACATTAATTTTGTTTTAATGGTTACAAGTAGGTTTTGTAATTGGTTATTTCTTGTAGGTATATCTATGTTAACTAAGGTTACAATGTTTTGTCAGTTTGGTTCATGTACAATTTATTTCTTACTGTGTGTAATATATTTGTAGTTGTGATATTACATTTGTTTGTTGAGTATAATAATATATATTTTTGGTGTTGTGTAGTTTATATATAGAGTTACAGATGTTTGTAGTACAAGTTATTGTTTATACAATTGAGTTTTGCCTATAAGAGAACAAAAGTTTTATATTAAGAAGAATGTAAATCTTACACTCTATACTAATTATTCTACTGAAGAAATTTCTATCTACAATTACAAACTAAACACTTATTATATATTTGTTAGTTACATATTCTGTACTATCCCGTACAGCAAAGATACAATTCTTATACAAACTTAAAATAAATAAATAACTATAAATAAAACAAAAAGCTCCTGGGTTAATAACAGACTAAGAGAGTTAGAATACATAAAAATATATATACAGTGGAAAAGGAGAAAGTGAGTGAATGTTAATTACAATTTCTGGATTGTCTTTATACAGGAAAACATTTATAACAAAACATAAATAAATAAATAAAAGAACTCCTGGGTTAATAAAATTACAGAAGATTAACATACAAATAAAATAAAAGGAATTTGGTTTTAAATACTACCCTAAATAGACAACAGATACATACATAATAATATGGAGGAAGATACAGAGTTTGCCATGTTTTTTTTTTTTTTTTTTTTTTTTTTTCCATTTACATATAACACATGACAGACAATGATTTCAACTTCCTGATTGGATCTTACAGCATTAATTTGCAACTACAACCAAGAACTAGTTACTTAGTATACATACTTATACTAGAAGTAAAACCTAAAAGGATACACCATGTCTTTCATTTACATTACATGGTATTCCCTTTCTCAAGAAATCTGGGCAATCTAAGATTGCAGTTTTTATAATCTATATTGTTCGAGTTTACGTTTTGAAAATTCGTCACATATTTGATTCATTTTATTGAACGCACGCTTGTTTCGCAGTATTTGAAATATATTCCTACCTCGAAAAGCGTAATACGCATTCATTAAGTGTTGTATGTTGAAATGACACAACCAAACGGCGTGTTCAGGGGTTCCTACCTCGCCACATCTGCACAGGTTTGAGTCCACTTGCCCAAACCTGTGTAGATACTCTTCATAGGGTCCATGACCGGTCAGATAGTGTACGAGGCCTCGTGTGGGTTTATTTTAAATCTTTCCAGTATATTTAGTAAAAAATCATAGGTTCTTCTACCTGAGGTCGCAGAATCCCATTCAGCCTGGTATTCCTCAGTTAATATCTCATCTATAGAATAGTAATCCGTTATTCTATTTCCCAATACCTGAGAGGCCCTAACCATATTGTTAGCTGGCTGCTCTTCGCCTAATTTCATAATCTAGTGGATAAATTCCTAATATTACACATAAGGCTAAGGTGGGGGTTGTGGAGAAAGCACCTATCATCCTAATTAAGCATTTCCTCTGAGTGGACCTAAGTAATTTGATTGTATTTTGTAAGAAGGTTCTGTGTCCCCAGGCGCTTGCCCCATAGGCACAAAGTACCGAACAATGCTTGCTGATTTCACATCCCCTGCCATTCGTGCATTATACGGTAATGACGAGTTTTATTTTCAACAAGATGGCGCCCCGCCGCACTATCATTGTGATGCACGAGAATACCTGGATCAAAGTTTGCCAGGCCGGTGGATAGGATGCAGGGGGCCAATTGAGTTTCCTCCACGCTCTTCAGACCTTCACCAGACCTCTCCAGACCAGTCCAGCCGCTGGACTTCTTCTAATGAAGCACAGTAAAAGATGAGATGTACAAACTTAAATCACTTAACCTAGACACACTATGGAAGCAGTGTGCGCAGAAATCCCATTGGACACGTTGGTACGATGCACGGAAGCAGTGATGACCAGTACTCAGCAATGTATTGATGTTGAAGGCTGACAGTTTGAACAGTGATTACATTTGCATCAGAAAGTACATTTATGTTTCAAATTGGACCTTAAGCTTTCGATTTCCAGCAAATGAACCTTGTAGAACTTAACATAAATTTTGTATGGCGGTTCAAAGTGTATATACATTTTTACGCACTCTGAGTCCAAGGTCCTTAATGCAGGACAAAGTAATATTGCTATCCAAAGCTGAAAAGATATTTATACAAAAGGGTTAATTGACAAAAAATTCCGATCTATCCTTGACTATCCAGATCACTTCACTAATGTCAGAATGGTCAACTTCCAAGAATGTTAAACCGACCTTAGTCATTAGCCATTAGGAGATACCACATTCGATTCCTTTAGGTTTATTGTGGTTTTATTTTTAGGTCAGTAAGAGTTGATTTATAACTATCGTGAATTTCCCTGTCCCTCATTTCACTTCCCTTCAACTTCCAGGGTTACATGGCCGGGCGCGATGAACGATGGTGGCGCATGCAGTGATTGTTCTTTGAGAACAGCTATATCTTCCCTGACATGAATCTGATAAACGAATCTATTCATTCGGAGCATTGAAAGACCGTCCGGGGATATTCAATTAGAAAGCATTAGGGAAACCGCTGAGTTGGGCCTGTCACCATCACATCCAGGCGCCTTCCGTACTCTTTCGCCTAATACCTTCCGCAAGTTCACAGTAAGGACGTTTTTAGAGCAGTTACGAAATATGTAAAATGTATAAATTGCCTAATGAACAAATCAGAGAACAATGCAAAATATTTTGAACAAATACACAGCTAGAACAGCTGAAACAGAACTGTTAAGAACGTCTTCCGCAATTTCTGGAATTAACCATTCCAAGACTGGCTTTGGCTGAAACAGATGAATATCTGCCTGTACTCTACAAGATAATCTTTCGCAAAACCAAAAGCGTGCCAAAGTTAATTTAGTGAATACAAGAATAGATGTTCATAAATGAGCCACGGATGAAAATAGCTTCTTACATCAAATCACTCGGCCATTTTCTCTCAACATCCTCTGAAAGTCTCTCGGCAGAGCTAGTCTATTGTTTATGCTTCCGTTCTTTTTCCAAACGTCGCGTAGTGAAAAATACCAAAATATAACACAGAAGTTGCTGTATTTTACTGCGGGAGCAATAAATGCTTTCTCCCACGTTGCGTGTATGATCAAAAAGTGGGGCTGTGAAAAATGCAGTGAGCTACAGCATTAAGCGACACAACTAGTGCTCTAGGCAACTGCTCTCGCCTCTCCTGGAAGGGGAAAATCAGCACTGGCACGAGCCTGTCGCATGTGACAAATTTTAATCTCCACACAACATGGTAATTGTGTTGAGAAGTTACATCCATTGTACTACCTTGCAAAGCTCAAAACCATTTGCCAAAGGTAAAGTCGGAAGGTGGAGCGGAAGGGTTAGGGGGTTGAAGTTTTTTGTTGGAGAAAGGCAAATCAAACACCGGGACCGTAATTTCACAAACAAATAGCACAAAAAAGTAGAATATAACGCAACACTGGAGAATAGGTTCCGATATCAGCAGAGAATAATCACCAAGGGAAAAGCACGAGGATGGTAGAAAAAGGGGGGTGGGTAAAGGAAATAAAATAATGAGTGAGTCCAACTGTGAACAAACAAACGCCGCTGTAAATGTTACATGAAGAGGGTGGGGTTAGGGGAGGAAAAAACCATTAACCATGCAAATCGCGATGAACCTTTAATCGATGGAAATTGGCTTTTTGTCACGATACAAAGGAAATAATTGAGTGAAAAAGTTCTGCATGACAAACTCTTTGTCATTTACCTCTCCCTCTCCTTTCCTCCCAACAGCCGACCATCCCCCTGCACTCATTTCCCCAGTCCACCATTTTTATAAACGCTGCAACGCCGTAATATTTTGTGTGTAAAAATTATCGCTTTTTGTTTTTTTAGTAACCTACTCTTTATTATACTCCGCCTCTTTGTTTTCCCTCGTGGATTGGAAAATGTTTCCCTTTGACATTTACGTTCGTAGTTCATTACAAAAAGAAAGAAAAATACAAATACATATAAAAACTAATAACGCTGTTTTAAATAGCGCAAGAACAAAGGTCTTTTCTGAATGCTGCAATGGAATCGATTCCTTATTATCATGATAATAGATCTTGTAACATCAATTATAACTTCCAATTGTAGTTTTACATAACAGGGATGCATTAAATTCTGTGACAGCAACAAACAATAAATGTTTGATTCACAGGAAAGCCGTGGTACGACGTACTTTTTCTCTGGTGACAGCGCAGTTATCTCCCAAGCAGCCTTTCAGATCTGAAAATTTGTGTGTCTGTGTGTGTGTGTGTGTGTGTGTGTGTGTGTGTGTGTGTGTGTGTGGTGTGGGTATGTGTGTGTGAGAGAAAGAGAGAGAGAGAGAGAGAGAGCGCACGAGGGAGTAAGAAAGCATCGACTGATATTATTTCATTTAAAGCCATTTTAACAATAACTGCAGCTAATAACTGTTTCCAGCGAGGTTCAGGCTATTAACAATTCCATTTCAGTGGCGCAGAACGAATTTGTACACTTCCGAGCAAAACTTTTGGTAGGTACAGGACTATCAAACAGGCTCCAGAATGCGAGCCTCATACATTACCACAGAGCGATCTAGCTCGGTGCCAATACCGTTTTGACTTGTTGACCATCTGACTTGTAAAAGCGCAAGGCGTTCACTCATTTCTACCGAATGGGTTAAACCCACGTTTATGAGCAATTACCTGAACGCAGTGAATTCTACTGTAGTATCGATGTTTACAAGCCCAATAAGCATGGAGGAGATGTTGGTTTAAGGGCGCTCGACTACTTGGTCCTTGAAAACAGTTCATGGCAAACGACATACATAAACTTTAATATAAAGTTATTAGTAAAAAACGAAACTAAGTATACAGAGGCACGAGCCAGAATTACAACGAAGTTGCAAAGATATCAAAAGAGTACAAATTCTATCTGAAGCTTTAAATTCTCATATTCATATTTATCTCCGCTAAAAACTTAAGAATCCTTTCGTCGACCGCTTGTTTATCGTCCGCCAAGACCTATGCAAGTTTGGCAGGCAGTTGCAGAGAGTCTCGAAGATGCGCTAGAAAGACACTAGCAGCACGTGACGGACCGATAAAAGGTTGTTGCACAGCGGACAAGGAGGAGCAGGGTTCCGTTTAAAGAGGTAACCATGGGAAAAATTGCACTGGCCAATTCGCAACCGAGCCAAAATCATCTCCTCGGAACGAGATATTGGAGAAGAAGTTACCCAGTTTATCGGAAGTTCTTTCACTTCTCTAAGCTTATAACCGCGAAGAGCTGACAACTCTTCCTGCCAGCACGATAGCACCGCTCTCCGCACTTCAAGCCTAAAATCTTTCGAAGTAATACGAGAGATGGTAATACTGGGTTCTGTGGTTGCCGCCTTTGCTGCCATATCTACCATTTCTTCCCAGGCACACCTACGTGATCAGGAATCCATGCACACATCACGTTAACGCCAGAAGTGTATGAAACTTGGAGGGCATCCTGCATACGTTGTACAATAAGATGGAAGTTATACAGCTCACGAAGGCTCTGAAGTGCACTAAGAGAACCAGTCAAAATCAGGCAGTCATCTAATTTATGACGGCCCACATATAAAACAGCTCGATATATTGCATACAGCTCTACAGTATAAATGGAAGTGCTATTATGAAAACCGAATGTATGTGATTCAGTTCCATAAACGTAAGCACATCCAACACCGCTGGTGCTCTTTGATCCATCTTTGCTGGTGTAAATAAAACGTCGGTCAGTGCAGCCTGACAAAAATTCCAAGAAACAAATGCGGATACTAGAGATAGGCATCATGGACTTACGATGTACGGTCATCCCAAGATCTACATGGGACGTGCCATGTAACTAAGAGGGATAGAGCCTCTTGCTCTTAGGAGACATGTGAGGCATTTCAATTGTAAGCTTCCTAAGAAATTCTCGGAAACGAAAACCCGCTGGCTTAGGACTAAGGATGCTTTTCCTGTATCGTTCACTTAGTGTGTTGGTGAAAAATGAAGCGAACGTTGGGTGCTTAGGCATACATCTAAGCGTACAGCCATAATTTGCTAGGAGAAACTCATGCCAATATTGCACAGTGCATTAAGTGTCTAGTGTTGTTAAGCTGTACTGTATTTTTAGAAGACTATGCCCTAACTCCATTTATATAGCTTTTAGGCATCGCTATCCTATTTTTTTTATTTTCTGTGAAGAAAGAAACTCTTTGGCGATCGGAAACTATATGATTGAAATCAAAACTCCAATGTTAGCTACATAAATCGCTTACCTAGGTAGCAGAGCAGATAGATTTTTCAGCTAAAACGAAGTTTTACACCCACGTAATAAACGAAATATTCATAGGAAGAACAACCCTCTAAATTACTCAGAAAAATATATCAGGAGAGAATATTAATTTTTATTCACATCTATTTGAAGAATGTCACCTTCCAGATTAGTCTGTATTCAACTGTAAATTCCCAAACACCTATGTTCACTAGCTTTGTATTTCTTGCTGCGAAAATACATAGTAGGCCCGTGATAATTTGCATAATAAATAATAATAATAATAATAATAATAATAATAATAATAATAATAATAATAATAATAATAATAATAATAATAATAATAAATATATGTTTTGTGCAGATTTACGATATCTGGTTGCGCCGTCGCACTTCAACTGGCAGACCACTCAATTTCCATTTGTACCTATTCTTGTTGCTACGTAGGATCGCACAGGTTGCATATTTCTGGAACTTAGGGACTGAATGTAACTCCTATTCTATATAGAACAGATTGTTGTTCTGGTTTGCAAGAAAAAAGAACTGATGCCTTAACTGGTGTTAAGGTTTTCACATGTTCCTTTTCAATGGAGACTGTCACAAAACCCACAGGCAGATTAAATGGCATGTCTTGCTAAGGAAATAAATGCGCCTCTGTTTTCATTATTTCCTTGGTGATGCCCTCGACAACATAATGATTTCTTTTAATGCCCGTCTACCATGACATTTCTTGTAAAATATGTTCCCCATTAAGGGAAGCAATAAAACCCGTCTCACTGTATATGAAAAGAGCGTGTGTAGGTTTTCATAAAGAATTGTCATTTTCGTGATCAATCCTCGAGACAGGCTGCAGAGCTACAGTGGCGTACCTGCTAAAGTTCTACACAGCATCTTACATTGTAATTCGCAGATACCTGGCCAATGCATTGTAGTTAAGAATGAAAGCTTTCATCAGTTCTGTGAACAGCAAAATAAAATTGATATTAAGATTCATTCTATCTGAGTAACTATACCCCGACGGAAAGCAAATACTTATTTTCCCCGTCACTCATTCCACCAACTGTCCCATCATCCCGTTTCCATTTATCCATTTTGCCTGCATTTCATATCATCCCCTTCCTTAACCCCATACCTGCTGCAGAGCTGATCACCCGCTTTCAGGTCTTCATCCTGTTCGGTACATAGGTTCCTCTGCTCCCCGAGAGGCATCTGACCCAAGGCACAATCTTGTAAGTCCTAGGGGTGTCCTCCATACTGGGAGGATAATCAGACAAAGAAGAACGAGAAGTTCACTTAGGAAGATCTAATAAGATTCAAATAGGTTAAATTTATGAACCTTTTATTTTTAGTGGTACTCAAATGTCAGAATTTTAGCATTTAACCCCAACATTACAACTACGATGTTTTGAACCAATAAAACTAGGATTTTACTAAAATGTAAAACTCGCCTCCTCTGTTTGGCATTTGCAGAATTTAGGCCAACTGAAGACCGATATGAAAGTAATTCAAGGCTTAAATTTCACTGCTTTACCGACCCACAAAAATAATATGATGGTTTCGTTTAACATTCAATATCTATTGCATAAACAAAAATTAATTACCCAGCGGGATGGCTCATGCGGTAACGTCTGTAGCCGGCATTCGGGAGGTCCCGGGTTCAAATTCTGTGGGCCGACCAATCTGACTGTTTCTTTTTCTTTCTTTTATTATCGTGGTTTTCTTTGGTAGTAAACACCAGATAGGATATTTCTTACCACGACCAAAAGTTCCACCTTAAGTCTAAATGAATAGTAAAAATGAAAATAGTGAACGCTGCGCCATCTATCTACAAATAATGAAAGCAGATAGACAGGATGGCACGCTAATGCCTTCTACCCGTCACAAAAGTGGAGGTACAGTTGCCGTGCACTGATTCCTCTGTGTACACTGCTGAAGCAAGATGGTATAGTACAGGGATGAGACTTGTGTCCGTCAAAGATCGATCAACGAGGTATATCCTAACATCCGAGGCGATATGACCATTTGATACTAATAAGGACTGTAACTAGGAATGTCATCTCACAGAATTCCAAGAGTACCACCCTCAAGGCGAAAGATCGTTGGAACATCCAAAAAAGTGTTGGATGGAAAACTCCTCCTTGAGACCGTAACAGGCCAACTGGCCTAATATTTGTACTGAAGAACTACGTGGGCAATAGGCACCTCTTGTGCTGAAGGGCTTATATGTTTTACAGTGGAGAACACCTCGCATACTCCGACCTATGTAGATATATTATGGCTACAAACCTCCAGTGAAGTGAAAGAACCACAGAAGGCTACATGCCGCAGGCAGACAGCCCACGGAAGACGTGCGGAAGTGCTGGACAATTCCAGACTCTTAGACCCGTCCTGTTACTAAGGCTACTCAGGGTGCGATGAACCACCCGCTGACTAAGCAGCTCTCTACTGTCCATAGGGCAAGCATTCGTGTCATCTGTCCGCTACCGCCATACGCCACGAAACCTAGAAACACACCTGAAAGATGAGAAGGAAATGTAATGAAAGGGAAATTTTCGAAATGGAATTCGCGGTGATGCGAAACCAACCCAGCATTTGCCTACCGAGCAGCGAACACAACCAAAAACCCAAGGGCAGTGTTTTCATCGGTCGACAATAATCCAACCCCGAATGCGAGTCCCATAGGTTACCGTGGAGCTATTTCGCTCGGTTGCTGACAGGCTTAGCAACAGAACACAATAATCTGTATATATTTGACAGTGGCAAGATAGGCGCTGGAGATTCCGCCCACAAAGGAATTCAGTCTGCTAACCCTTCTAAGAAATATGAATTTAAAAAGTGTTGTCTCAAAACGTGCGTCATAAGTTGTATAATCCATCTTCGTCTCATCCTCTCTTCCACTCTCTCCCTACACATCATTCTCTTTCTCATATACCTTTTTCTTTCTTCCTCTCTCCTTTCCTGTCTTTCTCTCTCATTCCATTGCCTTCACATATCTATCGTTAACGCTTTCTTCGCTGGGCAATATACATTGTGCGATGTTTTGAAAATTACAAATAAAACAGGTTTTTTCTGGGCGGTTAATAAAACTCACATATAAGTACTAGCCTAGTGGCTCAGTTGGTAAAGCGTTTACCTGCTGTTTCATGGTTCCCGGGTTCTATTCCTTTCTTTGACTAAGAAGATTGCCCGATATATTCAGAGTGTGGCATGTGAATGTGTGTTGACATGTTGTGCGGTTATATATTATTGTTGTTAGCTAATGCTGGATTTCTGACAACAAAGTCATTAATCCTCTTAC
The DNA here is from genome assembly GCA_030765045.1 of Tenodera sinensis. Lineage (NCBI taxonomy): Eukaryota > Metazoa > Arthropoda > Insecta > Mantodea > Mantidae > Tenodera > Tenodera sinensis. Next base: position 96,177,250 of record CM060968.1, on the reverse strand, counting down.
TCTCCAATATTATTCACTGATAGAGCAATAGCAGTATAGTAACCGCTTTTTAGAGAGCACCATATTTTTATGTATTGGCGGTCACATCGCTCTCTCACAACCCCCAGAATGTCTGGAGGACCACACCTGTCGTTGGTTTACGGGTCTCACCGACCTGACCGGGAGAATTAACAAAATAAATTCACCTACCATATCCTCTGATTACCAGAGGACGCATTACATGCCATGACAGATCAGCATGTTAAGGGTTAATATTTTATAGAGAAATGGAGAGATTGGTAAAATAAACTCCCTAGCCCTCGGGAACCCTAAGAGCATCGGGGTCGGAAGAGAACAAGAGATGACCAAGGTAAGGTCAGATAGAAAAGTTACAGTGAGGAGCAAAACACCAGTAAGTGGTAGTAATGTTCTGCTCAGCTTGGGTAACTTGTGGTCGCCATTCACATAGCCCCTAGACGGAGACCCCTGAGTAAGGTTATATATTATAATATTTGGTATTTTTCGATATTTTCTTTTTGAGTTATGTTGTGCACAAGCATGAACTTTTGGTCGAATTTCACACTTTCTGTAAAGTAGGTCGCAGAGAAAGTAAAAATTAAAATATGAAACATCCCATTCCTAAACTTCTTCCAATAAACAGAATTTCGGATATTCCGTTACAAGTCGTTATTACACAAGCATCTATATTTTCAAATGAGGAAATTAGTTTTGTGTCCGCTTACTGTTGTACTTCCTTACTAAATATGTATTATACCGCATACCTTCAAAGCGTCACAAAGTAACTAATGTTTGTTTCAACATAATTAAGAGTTCTCTTTTTCATTAAAATCCTCGACTCATTCTCTAACATTATTAAAAGCTATTTTCACTGGTTATTTATGTTCATCCAATGCCATTTTTACTGGGAAGTTCAGCTTCATTAAATTATACGACTGAGATCTTAAGACAATTTTCCAAATATGAAAAGTTGGTAAACAGAGTAAGCCATACGAATGTTTTTATGTACATAAAAATACAGCTGCTTTTAAAGAGCACTTAGAAACACTTGTATTAACTTACATATTATATGTCAATAAAGTTATGCTTTAAGAACACTAGCTGCATTACATAAGTACAAATACACATATATAGTGCCTAGTCTTTCATGGCATGAGGTTGCCTGAGAGCTGGTTACCTAACTATAATCCATAAGCGAGAGCCACTCTTTTTTGCATATATACGTATAATGCACATTACAATCACAGCAGCCATTTATTTTCCATAATACTAAGTTCCACGTCACTTTTCTCTCGCCTTTTGTTCACTAGCAGTCAAGTACTGTGGTTTAATACACTATACTAATGCACATTTCAACAGCGTTGTATACGTTTCTATACTAATACTATAAATATACTATAAAGAAAGAATGTGTGTGAGACAAAGGGAATATAGAAAACTACTTAACGGTTTTGATAAATATATCAACATTGTAAAACACTATTTTCAGAGGACATAGCCTGTAATATAGCTTTTTAAATGAATTAAAAGACGAATGCAAATGTTCAAGGCTTGAACTCAGAACACCATCATATTGGCGTCGTACGAGTATTAGCAGTTATCTACTAACATGGCTTATACTCTTCAAGCTGTTGCTTCAGAGAGAGTGCATCTTAAAGCAAAGGCCGATTATAGTTTATTCCGAGCAATATACGTAAATGACCACAATGCAACATTTAAGTCTTGGAGGAATGCTAAGCAAAGGAAAGACAGAGCGAAACAAAGGGCAGTGGGACTGTGCGTGTGATATTCATTTCTTTAACTGATATTTTATAAAAGTTGTGTAGATGTATGCGATGCTGCGGTGTCAAACGATGAGTAACCTTTATTTTAATTGTTACATAAGAATGCAGTTAAACTGCATAAACTAAACAAATTCTCTGGACTTTACACGGGATTTAAGCCTGTAACCTCCCAAATGCCAGCCACAGACGCTATTGTCCTGTATTCATGAGGAAATTAAGTAGACATTGGCTGTGAACTGTTTATAGCGTGTTTAATTAACTATAAAGGTTATCTCTGTCCTTAAGTTTTTTAAGTCATAAATTGGCCATCATTTATATTAATGCAGTTCCATTTATACTCCAGCATCTTGATATGTTTTAATCAAAACTGTTGTCTAGTTTTCACAAAAGGTAAGACCAGTGGTGCTCAACATCTCTCTTGAGCTACTGACATCATCTTGTCGCATTACTCCACCACCTTCGTTTTGTGTATGAAGCATTTCCCCTTCACTCGCTCAGGTAACAAAGCATTAGAGAGGTTTGGTCTGGAGCCCAATGAATGCGTCATACCTGGTGAAAAGTGGGGTGGAAGCAAATCCGCCCTCCTCTCTTCCGGATCACGTTAAGCATCACTGGGTAACACGTTTGATGACAACGAACTACATTGTTACTACAAAATCAACTATAATTCGAAAAGAAAGTACTCTAGTAGAGCAATAGTAATGTACTTTAAAGGAATCGAAATGTAAAATTGTATATTGCATAGTAATGAAGCGAAATAAAAAATCTCTAGGAAGTGTACAAAATAGAAGAAAAGAGTTCATGAACGTTTCATGATTTATCAGCTTGGCATTACTTATTCTGCACTCAAATTTCCTGTGTTATCAGCAACGTAGCGTCAATGGATGTGGATAACGTGTTGCATACCCTGCCAGTTTTCCTTATTAATCGTTTCCATTATATGTATACTAATCCAACCGGCGTAATGCTTGCTGAGGAGTATGTTTCGAACACCAATCTACTATGAATTAGTTTTGTTGACGTATCATGTTAAGCATTGAAAGAGCGGCTGGTGGTTGTGCTTGCCTCACTCCAAACGATGTACGCACGCAGTGGATGTAACGCAGAAAATGCATCTCGCTTGTTAATGTTAATGAGGTTTAAAGCTAATTTTTCAGTATTTTGTCTGTACGTACCAGAGTACAACAAACAGTATTTTGAACATTAATGTGTGTGAACGTGAAAAATACGTCAGGAAACCGAAGGCAGGGTATGAGCATTGCTCATGTGCATCCGCGTGGTTCACTGCGAGGAAAACACGTGGTGTATAGAGAACGCTGCATTTCCTGAGAACCTACTGCTGCGAATATAGAACCCGAGTGCTTGTGATCAACAAACTGAGAATGCAGAAAAAATAGTGGAAGTGATTTTCCTGTAATTTAACTATTTAATCAGTTGGTGAATTATAAAGTTCTATCAGAACTATAAAAATTGCGCGAAAATATTCTTTCAACTTAATAATTTTTACTTAATAAACGAAAGTATTAAACTTTTTATGTTCCTAACATTCTTTTGAGAGCACTTATCTATAACAGAACAAAATGTTAACAATATTTTGACAATTTTAAATGTTCATCGTGTGGAGCACTTCTAGTACCCAGTCAAAAAAGTAGAAAAGATAAATTTAAATGCTTCAAACATACTGCAATGAAAATTTGAATGTGCATTATTCCATACATGTATTACGCCTAATATGAGTTCGAACAAAGTCCGCTAATAACTGTATAATTTGGAAATTTCATCTATGTGTACCATTAACACGAGTTCAAAGTGCACAGCCAAGTTCACACAGCACGCTACGCCACTGTGCGTTTAATTCACTTGGCCATTACAGGTAATCATCCCTACTTTGTTGCAAGTTTGTGAGATCCTGCTCGCTTGAAACGTGCATCGCCTTACCTCAAATGTCTCTAATAGAGACCATGCGGGCACTAAGTACTTTAACTAGCCGTTAACTATGGTCGTTTTTATCGCGCGCTTTAGAAGGCCCTTTTGTTGACAGGTACTGTTTAATTTTGAAGGCCTTTTGCACATACTAAAACACCATTTACTGTTTAGTTACTCGTACGTCCTTACCCTCGCAAATAATGCTTCGTTAATCCTGGGGTCTCAATCCTTGATCGTTGCCAATCGCACCATTACATTAAGCTTACCTGTGGAACTCGGAGACCCACATTCGGTTCGTTCGCTTAACAAAGCAGCTGTTTCTACAGGTGGCCTAAGCTTTAGAATCTCGAAATTTCTAGAATTCCATTTATACATCCCCTCAGTATGCAGAAACTACTCTCAGAAACTGGTAGCACTCAAGACCCTTTAGCATTCATTTTTGGATTGCTCAATGTATTGTCACAAATGGTCACGCGAGAATAAAAAGGATACCATTTGAAAAATGTGGGTCAACCCCACGAAAAGGAAATAGGAATATGAATCGGCACTGAAGTCAGGTTTGTTGTACTTATCTCACATGGAAGAAAGGAAGAAAGGATGAGGGGAGAGGAGACACCGGGCGGCCAAATTTAGACTAACGGCACAGGCATTAACAGAGGTCCCTAAGTTTTCCCAAGTTTGACGACTCCTCTAGGTCTTCCGGGGCCAATTCAGGGGAACCTCGGCGTGAGGTTCAACGCCTCCAGGTGCCGTCCCCTTTTCCATCCGGATCCCCCGGACAACGAGGGACAGAAAGACGCACAACAGCTCTGCCAAGCTGCACCTAACGCTTTCGCTGACATTTGCTACCTGAAAGAGCCAACAGGATGAAGGTTGAATGAAATGAAATGGAAGGACAAAAAATTCGGGGGATGTAATTATCCTTTCCAGCATTCGCCTGGCGACCAGGGGAAACCTCAAAAAAAAAAAAAAAAAAAAAAAAAAAAAAAAACATGGGCCGGGAAAGTCGACCACGGAAATCGAAACCACGACCTCCCGAATGCGAGCCTTATACGTTACCGCAGAAGCATCTCATTCGGTCAACCCCACGTACTGTTCGTGTCCAGCGTCTCGCTAATCCTCACGTAGACTTTTAGGGTTTGTATACAAGATGGAGATGACAATATTGCGAGTAACTCGTCTTCGGTAGAATTACGTCCGGTCACCATCTGCGCAACCATGTGCACCCACGTAGGACAGACATCTCCAGTAAGACAAGGCCTCTTGTGTGAAAAGTTACTTACACAATGCGGTTTCGTCCAATCAGCCAATACAATTAAGAAGAATGTAAAACTATATCGGAAATTCGTAGGTAAGAGATACGGTGAGAAAGGAATAGTAAGCATTGCATGTTACAGCACATAAGAACTACATACATTCTCTAACCTCACCTTTCCCCTTGCCACAATCGTTGTATAGACGATTTAATGGATAAACATTGCTCTGAAAATTATTTATTGCTCAGTTACAAGATAAAATTGAAGATTATTCGAAGAAGCTTCCTCATGCGATGCATACATACCCTAAGCCTCGCTTCCATACTATCGCATATTCCGCTGCTAATTCGTGGAGTGTTTCGTACTTGCTCAAGTCTAGTGGTGATAGATTCTCTCAGTGTTAATATCCTGAACAGAATTTGCTTAGATCAGGGACTTTAAAATACGTCCTCAGATGAAGAAATCCATTACATTCAAATCAAGAGATCGAGCATTTCATCCAATGAACAACTAATCTATGCGGAAATTTATCAGTCAAGAAAATACGTTCTATCCCATCGAAATAGGTTGAGTCCGACAGACGATAGCATATGGAACAGAGATTATCAATAAACTCAGCTGCGTATTGGGAATATGGACCAGTGTAAACGGCGCTGCAACACTTTAAAATGTCCTGCTTTCCTAATGCAGCCAATCATTTTTTTCCATGGATGTACCATACGCATACACAAGATATCACACTCACGACCCCAGGAATTAAAGTTCCAGAACAACACAAGGTACTGAAAGTTAAAAACCGGAATAAACAACAATTTCTCTCTACCTCAACTGAACGCACAATAAATTTACAATAAAATGTACAAATATCTCAATAACATAGTAGAAGGAATTAATACGGAGGACAACATGCAATATTAGCCAGGCTTCAGTTGCACATGTGCACGAACACAACTTTTAGTGAACTTACGTTCCAACCATATAGACAGAGGAAAGATAAAGGGATTTAATACATTAGGACCGTGATGCAAGTTTTGCAGTCTTTTTATCAATGCGCTTTTAAACTTGGTGGTTTTGAAGAAAAATATCACCAACTTTAAATTTTGGCTGAATTCTATTTTGATCATAAGATTGCTCATCTTTTACAAGTTCGGTTTAAATTAGCTTTTACTCTATTCCAAATACTGCAAATATGATTTGGAGTAATTTTTTTTCAGACAAGATATCACTTCGGCTCCAGACATTTGCTGAAGGACATTTATTAAGAGGAAAACTCATCAAGAGTTCAAAAGATCAGTAGTGATAGTGGTAGTAGTGGTGATGGTGGTGGTGGTTTTGGTGTTGGTGATGGTGGCGGCGGCGGCGGCGGCGGCGGCGGTGGTGGTGACGGTGGTAATAGTAACAGCAGAGCAGCAGCATAAGAGTAATACCACACTTGTTAAATAATTTTAAAATTTTATTCGTTACTCAAAAGCTTAACAGTTATTTGCCACTCTTAAGAATCCTCTTCATAGTGATGCATGCCCTTGTTCACGTTTCTTCACAAAATTCATCTGTAAGTACAGCCATGGAAAAATGATTGAGCGCATTAAGAGAACAGAATATTTTTAACTTCCACATGCTGTGGCAGCGCAGTTTACACAAATCGATATTGCAAAATGCAGTTGAGTTCATTTATAACCTCTAATCCATATGTTATCATCTTTCGGAAACACATATAGGCTGCATCTTGAACCACCACTCACGTTTGTATTTGTGAGTATGTACATACACAAATGCAAGGACAGTCTATTTGAGTGTCCGAAAAGCACAGGATATGGAACAGAGACTATCAATAAACTCAGCTGTATGTTGGAATATAGACTTGTGTAAACCGCACTGCCGTAAGACGTGAAACTTATTAAATATTCTGCTCTCCTAGGGAGCTTAGTCATTATTTCCATGGCTATACGAGTTATTGGAAAAGAGGAAGGTTTATGCGCAGACTATTATCCAAGACAAAGAGCGTCGCAGTAAGAAAATGCCACTTCCGTAAAGTAACTTCCTCGCCCTGCGGAAATTGCACTATTCCGCTGAAGATAGGAAAACATATTGAATAAGCAGACATACCGTTCCTTGCTCCACTATATGCAAACAATTGGGCCGTTTTGCTTTCTGGAAATTGGTTTCGAATTGGATTACGGTGTTAATCAAAATGTTCTATCGTAATTCAGTGCAATAAATTGAAAATGTAAAATACTCAACGGGAAGTAAGAGATACTGTTCTGTAATTTGCAAATTTTATATTGTTACTGATCCCTATTATGTGAAATTAAAAAAAAATGAAGAATTAATATGCATTACTTACTTCAATACATAACAGCTTATGCGAAATTAGTTATAAATGTTATTTAACAGTTTTTAGCCCCTCTACAGGGAGTGTAACTAACGAATAATCAGCGTGTCCATATTCTGTATACCAGGCAATGTGAAGAGCGGTCAGTACTTTGAACGCTTGACTTGATAGGATTAATAGAGAAAGAAACAACATGTAAAATAGTGTGACTGTTCAATTTTTAAACTGCCGCTTCACTCAGTTTTCATTGTACCTAGTTCATTTTTCCCTAATTCGCTTAGCTCACGCTGTTATTTCACTAATGTCAACTAACTCCACTGTTCCCTGTCACTTAACTTTGTTTTCACATTCACTTCACTTTGCTCCGCGAAGTAGCCGCTTAACGAAATAGACCCGACGCAGTCTCTTCTTCCGGATGGTTTACTGGGGAGTCGAACACAAGACGTCTCTAATGCCAAAATGTTACCTCGCTGAACGTCTCCACAATCGTCACAAACTCTCGCGTAGAACAGCACTTTTCGTCGCACCAGCCGTTTGACAGTTCCAGAACGTTGGAGATGGAGCAACATCCAGAGGATTTCAGTTATCTGGCGATAGCGCTTATCGTGTTTATATTAGACGACCGCATTCCTTATTTGTTTACTGTTCCGGTTAACCGGCGTCGTCCTCCCGATCATCTTACGCCATTGTGCCATAGCCGCTGCTCACAATAGTACTAACCAAAGGACAGAATAAGATTTAACTGATTTCAACAGATTAACTGACAGGATTTTGTACACCCAGGTCTTGAAAAGAATGTCCAAATACTAAATTTAATATACGGATCAACTAACCCTCCTTTAAAAGCTACGGCAACAGTGTGACACATGGGGCTAAGCATGCGACGCAATGCAGGCTGCTTTCTCCTTCTAACCAAATGAGTGCAGAAGATGAGGATGCAGTTAACCTTTCAATGCGGTAAACCATAAAGATATGATTTGTTTTACAAAATACAATACATACATATGCAAAACAAACAACATTCGACATTTAATCATTGAGAGAAGAAAATCGAAAATGCAGAAATGGTGTTTCATGGTTGTTGTGGATGAAAAGAGAACGAATATACCAGAAGCTATTGTTAAATGATCAATGTCACACGTTAACACGTGAGATAAAAAGCTTATGGGTTACATTAATGCATTGTCTGCCCTCTTTCGTTTATTGGTGAGATACAAATTAATCTTACGAAAGTTTATTTCTCTATCCAGTTCATATTAATACAGATAAACCTTTGCAGAAATTAGTTGCATTATGCGTTTCGTTCTACAATTCACATCAGCCCACCTCTCTGGTTTGGGGGTAGCATGTCTGACTCACAATCAAGAGGTCCTGAGTTCGAATATCGGTCAGAGTGATTATGTGATAAGGTTGTTTTTTTTTTTTTTTGGGGGGGGGGTTCTCCCCAGTATTAATGCCAAAACCAATGGGATTGTCAAATGGCATCAGTATTTTCGTTTTGGTGGTTCCACTCAAAACTCAATCATTTACCACTGAAAATATAGAGCAAATCTGTTACGAGACTACGCTGAAGTAAGAGATGTTAGGTCTATCAGCTACATTTAGGCTGTAATCTCAGAACTCTGGATCCTTCGAGACTAACAGGAAAGCTATCAATAAGCTCACATTCCAAACACCTGTAACTTATAGTGTGCCATTTTTGTGCTATAAGAAGCTCCTGTTCCAAAAACGAGCATCTGTTTTCAACCTGAAGTACCCGAAATCAAACCTGGAATATGTCAGGACATTTTATACCTGCACGTTCCCGCTGCGAGTGCACAGACGACCGTCCCAGCTAGTACTATTTGACTAAACTATGAGGCGTATCGGAAAGAGTGCGAAACTGCCCAGTTGTTTACGCAAGATTATCGCACAAAATCGGCGAGACAGGGTATGTACACTCTGTTCAGATTTCATCATATCTTCAGGACAGTGACGTCTCATATGTCGACAGGCGCGGGAGATCATCTATTTGTGTTTTATCACTGACTATACGCCAAGTTTTATTTCCCTGTCCTAATAAACAAGATAAGAAGCGATCTTAGAGCTCGACAGCCAAGCTCAACACGCCTCGTTGCACAAGTTCGTTTGGTACCAGGCATTATATATATATAATCATAAATATTTAACCATGTCCCGGAACCGCAGAGATGATATTTGGTAATAAATAAGTGAATGCATTTTAACTGTCTCTACTACATACAGTAATTAGTTGAAGTATTGTATTCTACCCAAACATTCCATGTCGAGATTTCACTGGAAATATATGTTTTGAAGCCCCCTGAATCCAAAAAAAAAAATCTGATATGTTGCACTCACATGACTCTCTCTACTCTTGTACTAAATGCTCTTACAAACTCGTGTTCCTCTTATCTCCTTCATGTTAGTCGAAATAAACATTTGCAGAAATGATCTAATTTTCTTGTAGGTACAAAGGGAATACAGCAGGCTTTGAGCGATGGTCATATTTTTCAAAGGTGGTTGCTACAGGAAGGCTTTAAACTTCCGTTCTCCTTGCACGGTCAAGATACAAAAAAGTGAATAACGACCTTCCATTTGAGAAAAGTATAAGTATTGCAGAACTCACACAAACAACAAGGTATGTCTACGAATGGACATTCATTTGGACATAAATTGCGTGTTTTAACGAGATCTACATTTGTTGTATAGTAAGATTTGGTCTATCTCTTACCAGCTTACCAGTTATACAAAAGTCATCAAGACTAAACAGGACTACATGGGCTATAGCTAGAAAATTTAAAATATACATTTCATTTACTATAAAAGAACGCTGAATGAAACAAATTGTTGAAATTATACTCAAATGCGCCGGAGTCCTTAGAACTTAGATTTATCTCAGGATAAGGAAGACCCCTTACCTCAGCCTAGCCCAATTTCGAAATCGGGACCTCTTGAACGTGAGACACGCTACCCCAACACCATAGAGGTGGGCTTTGTTTAAATACATGTTTCAACATGCTTGGGGTCCACTCTTCAAGAATGTACTTAGATAGAAGGAGAAAAATTTGTTCTCCGCCGAACGCTCTCTCCTCGGAGTGGGCGGATTTCGCGCAACCTCCGGTTGTTTAATCGGTACACCAGATCCAATCAGACGAACTGCAGCGACACTTAAGCCAAAAAGCTGAAGAGGACATTGAGCATCTAATGACACAAACGGCCACTTTAGTGGCTAATATATCAATAAAGTTAACCCAACTATCTCCCAAACCCTCTCCTAACTTCCCGTGTGTGACAGCCTGGGTCTCCGGTCATCCTTACCCCGATGCCGGCAGAAGTTCCGGCTGAATCCTCCGCAATATCGGGGGTGCTATGAGGAACCTCAGTAAAACCACTCTACTTCTCCCGTCTAATCCGTTAACCTTTCCCCAGTTCCCCGAGAATCACCTTTCTCTCCTTCCCTACCTTTCTACCTGGCCAAATAAGCCACTCTTTTTTTCCAACTCTTCTTCTATCTTCCCCTTTCCAAAAAAAATGCGCTCTTTGAACCTGACTATTAAGAAATTAAATCATACAGCCGAAATAGACAAAACACAAGTCTATAGCTCATAAACTAAAAATGTGTCAGTTATAATTTTATTTTCACGCTAAGCTTAACATACCAGTTTCAAAAAGTTCTGGGAATTTAATATTTTTACTGTATCTAAACGATAGTATTTATTAGTTCCTGGTAACGTTGAAGGTGTCCCTTCCATAGGATTTGCGGGTCATAGCGATTGTTATCATTGATGGTAACCATTTTGTTGTTCATGTTCATTTATTGCACTTAATATCAGCTACAAATCAACGCAGACACATAAAGCTTTGTGTTTCGTTAAGCAAATATGCATGAGAGAAATTGAGACTGCTCGAAGAAACTTATGGCGAAGCAGCGATGAACATAATGGCATAAAGCTACAGTGAAGGCCGCAATATCACCAATGAGGATCTGTGAAACGGTCACCAATAACGGCAACATACCTACGTATATATGTACCAAGCGTTATTGTGACGCTTAACTGCGGAGATGTTCAGTTGGAAGTTTTTACGCAATTCTTTAATAGCATTTAAACATGCTTCACATATCTCAAAAGTTAGTTCCAAAAATGTTGTCTTTTGAAAATAAAGAATCAAGTATGCTTATTTATGGTGATTCAATCAGTATCACCAACAAAGATAATTATTTTCAAACATAATAACTGCGGGGGATGAACCTGGTATACTCGTAAGATGCCTCAACTTGGGTCAGGTGAGTGGAAATCATAAAAAAATTTCTGAGGACACCAGCACTTATGTTGAAAGATTTCTTTGACGCTCAGGATCTCATCCATTGAGTTTCTTCCAGAAGGTTATATTGCAACAAAACAATGTATGTTGCAATCTTTCGTCACTGCAGGAAGTAAGAAGGAAACAAAGGGAAAAAAGGGCAAAGCAACTGGTTTCTTTTGCACGACAACGCAACCGTTACATCGATCAGCATCGGTAACAAATTACTGCTTTGAAACATCATCCATATTCTCCAGATGCGTATGGACGATGCTTCCTCCTTTCGCGACGGAAGCTAATCTGAAGGGAGGATTCGCGAACACTGATGGAGTTACCGTAAATGCGATGAGAGCATTATAACTTGTTTCTCAAAATGGCTTCCAGCAATGCTTCCAATCACTTAACACGCGTTAGCAGCAGCGTGTCACTCCGAGAGTCTCAAGGAAATGGATAATTTGTGTTATGATAACTGATTCTTTGGCAAACGGGAAGCTCGGGTTGGTACTTTAGGAGAGGATTTTAACGTAACTAGACGTTTTTGCTGCTCTGTGAAAGAAAAAAACATCTACCTCTGTTCTTCTAGAAAGGCGTCCATATATGGGAATTAATAAAACTAGGAGATGAAACGAACAAACGCAGTGTTGAAGTAACGTAACGGTTCAGAAATAGTCTCCCTTGGATGGCTTTTCTTAACTTTTATGGATAAAGGGGAGAAACGGAGGGGATTCCACACTGAACCTTCTCCAAGTTATCTGGATGAAGGAAGCAGATGAAAGTGCCCAACGGGTGTGTCGCAAACAAGCCACAGTGAGGCACAAACCACCATGGTGTTGGAAATTCTTCATCCCGACGCCAGGGTCCGCCACAAAACCGCCAACACCACGGGTAGTGGATGCCAATAAACGTCCGCCCCCCGTGAGAACAGCAACCACAACGCCGCCCCCACGCCGAAAATAGCGCTTACTACGCGCAATCACTACTAACTAGTAGCACCATATCAGCACCATCGCACGATGCTTTTGACCCTCAAAGACTGGATTGAAGAAGTAGAAGGTTGGGAAAGTCGCGATATGGAAAGTAACCAACATAGCATTTACCTAGTGACCAAAGAAAATCGCAACGAAACTTTGGAGCGAACCCGCGACCTCGAATCCGAGTCCCAAGCGTTACCGCCCAAGCCACCCCACTCCGAGTCCGTACTATTCAGAACTATCAGCTATAAGCATTAGTTATAAAGACATTGAAAAATAACTGAAATTAAGATTCTGAGTGAATTTCTTAACTACGAACGCCACTGAAACAGTTCTCTTTGGCTCCCACCACTTTTTTATTCCCCCCTCCTCCTTCTACTGTCTTCTGTTCTGTGTTTTATTTAGAGACCTCAAACCATTCACCCCTCTGTTATATTTCCTTTCGCTGTCTCCGCTGGTTTTTTATGGCTGCTATTTTAATAGAAAAAGGAGATCTCCCTATCATATTGAGGGAGATTTAATACCGTTTCTACAGATTCCAGGATAATATGATAAAAAAGAAAATGCAATATCGTTTTCGTCAAACAGTATAAGGGAAGACCTATATATCAAACTCCAATTCCAGGGTACTAAGAATCAATTGACGGTTTCCGTAGATGCAAAACTGAAATTCAAATTCATAGCAATATAATTAGATTTGCAGCTATTACAATTGGAATCCAATATCCGTTAACAACTCCAAAAGTAGGGCAATGCAGCTACCGAGACTGTTGCAAAGACGTTATGGAAATCATGCACACAAATGGTTTCTTTATGTACTTTGTGTCGCCATTGAGACCACGTCTGTGGATTGGTATGTGTAAAATGAGGTATTTTCGTTTAATTTGGGAATGTAGACAATGTAAACATGGGAAGTTCAATGAAATCTGTAATATTCCATCTAAGTGAAATTCCTAACCGTGCTTGCACAAAGCGGTCTGAGACTGCTAATACATACAAATATAAATATTGGCACACTTTTTCTACGATTCATACCAGCTGAAATACCAGGCGTTGTCCGTAATTTGACGGTTTATCTGTACATTTAACCAGGTTGCGCTTGCCCAATAGTCTTGTGTATCTTTGGAGATATTTAAAAAATTACACAAGACACCTAAGCAGTTAATTAAAACTCTCAGAATACTATAAAGACAATATACATAATACAAATACTTGTGACCGGCCGCGGCGCACAACAAAGGACAGTGGGGGCCAAGCTACTTCGCACAAGGCGCGGCACGTATCATAAGCGCTTAAGGTCAAGCTTCCCCACATCATTCGCGCAAGCAAACACGTTTCAACAATAAGCGTGGTACGTCAAAAAGGGGATTTTCCAGGTCAGTCGAGAAATGTCTGGCGGCAGGCTTGTTTGCAGACGTTCTAGGAAGATCTGCCTACGTCATCGCCGGTATAAAAGCTTGTGGAGCGCATGAGGGCAGATCCCGTCCCCCTTCGGCAAGTGCATATCTTCTTCGAGACTGAGGAGCTATGGGACGCTCCAGAAGCTAGACTCCTAAGCAACAACCAAGGAACGCAGCAACAGTAGACAACGTGGAAGAAAGATCAAAAGCATCAACAGCTTCTTCGCCGCCATGCAAACGCAACTGTCCAGTGCAGTAGCCCGCTAGCCCGTCTCCCTCTCGGCAGAGGGCCAGCCAACATACCGCCGCAGCAGCGTGGTAATCGCAGGTGTCCCACAGATCTGTCGGCTGTCCAGCAGCCTACAGCGATGAGGGGTATTCGCATCTACTCCGCCCAGGGACCAACACCACTGGTCAGAGTAGAGCTAGGCAGCCATGCCGACCTGGACCCTGCCCTTCTTAGGCTGGTCACTACACGTCGAGGCTAGTACATAGGACCGCCTAGCTCCATGTCAACGCTGCTGTACCTACGAGCACTCAGAGGACAACTGCACAGCCCCACCGAAGTGCCACTATTATGATGCTTCAAGCCTTACTTCGGCCTACCAGTAACACAAGCTCCGCCGACAACGCCGCTACTGTGCCAGCTGTGGAAGAACCGACCACTTCACTGGCTCTGCCCCCTGCACCCTTGCTGGAAGACATCGGCTGTCCCGTCATCGCAGCCTCAACGTCAGCCGCCACAGTCACGCACACCACGCAAATCAGCTCCAACCACCACCTCATCAACATCCTCAACTGCATTAACTAACACTGGGCCAGACAACACCTCCAATACTGTAATTCTCTAAGAGCTGAAGGATTTACAGGCAGAACTCCTGAACATCACCACAAAGATCGCCGCCCTGGAGGAGGAGCTATCCGAATCCAGAGATGTGCTGACGTACCATACGTTGAGAATGGAGACTCTCGTACCTTCCAAACTAAACATAAGAGGGCTGGCAACAGCAAAGGAACTCAACAGAAAGATAATACGGCGGATGAGCTTCTCATTTCAATCCGAAGGACTATGTGACCAACGCTTAGCCACCTTGTACCAGTGCGCTCAACCCTAATGTGTGTGTGTGTGGTTTTCTTTTTTCTTTTCTTTTTTGGCGTATTAGCTACCAATCTACTGAAATACGTACTTCAGTTTCTATGTATTGTTTGCAATTTTTGCCGTTTTAATTTTTCTATTATAGAACCAACGTCAAATATAATCGCTTGTATTGTTTACACTATTATCTGCTCGACAAGCATTATCGTCAGCAATGAATACCATAAGAGACATAAATGGGCAAGTGACACAAATTTTTACCCCGTTACGGAAAAGTCACTATTAACTTCTTAAGTCGATTGAGAATGATATCCCCCGGCTCTTCACTCTCTATAGCTATTTCATTCTTTTGTATTTCTAGCTATCCCTTGTTCTTCCTCTCTCATTCTCTCTCTCTCTCACACACACACACACACACACGCACACACACACACACACACACGCGCGCGCGCGCACGCACACACCACTAGTACTTTAATTTGTTCATTGCCACAAATGTATAAAGTAATTTAGACAGTAAGAGAAACATATGGTGTTAAAATGACAAACTATTTTGGGTTAGAGGAAAAATAACTTATTTTGTTGCACCTTTTGTATTATTAACTCGTTGGTTTGAACCCCTTCGTCTAAATTCACTGTAGCGTTAACTTACGATGAATACTAAATGCCATAATAAAACCAATATCGTTATTAGTATTATTTCGTTTCCAACTCTCAGGTGTGTAGAAAGCTCAAACCTCAACAAATCGAGAGTAAACTGATATTAATTATTTTTAGTTTTCTGATAATCTTGAGTATATCAGAAGTTTTTAGACCATTGATTATATACTCATAATTTTACAGTTACTCAATAAGAGTGCTTTAATTCACCTCAGGTTTGGAAGTATAAATGTAGGAGTGTGTTTGTGTGTGTATGTGTGTGCGTGTGTGTGTGTGCGTGTGTATATGTGTGTGCGTGTGTGTATGTGTGTGTATATATGTGTGCGTATGTTTAATAATGAAAAGTAATAAAACCAACTTGACAAACCTATAGTTCAATGAGTTGTTTATCAAGGCAAAGCCCCCGACAGTCCAGAGAACTGAGGGTTATTCAAATGAACCAGAAAAACAAAAGAATTTGTTTCTTTAAATTGGGAAACGATGTCTGTTATTTAATTCTGAAGCCCATGATATTTTTAAGGTTTCTTGTTTATAATCATTATAAACGTGTTTTAATTGGGTTATAATGTATGTATATATCTGTTTTAAGTTCATATGCTATACGTATGTAACTTTCGTTTATATGTTAATCTTAAAATAAATGTCGCTTAAAAAGTGCAGTCACATAAATTAATCTCAACAAATTAAGCATGGACAGGCACGGTTAGAAAAGGTTAGAAACGGTGTCGTGTATATGCCCGGCACAAGCTACATAACATGAAACATGCTCTGTAAATTAATTGTGAAATATTCGAGAGAGACGTCGGACTGTGTAGAACAACGAAGAGCAGAAAACAAAATATCATTAGATATCAATGAGACCCAAATAAATAACTTTCTTGTAAGCAATGTTTTGTACTATAACTCGAAGGAAATCAGAAGGTAGAGTAATAGCAAGCTTGTCAAACGTAAAACGTTTCACATATCCTTTGTTTACACACTGTTTGTATGCGTTAAACGCATAAAAAGGACTACATCGAACATAATCCAGCTCTGTTTCAGGTTGTCCATGAAATAGGTTTTCAATAAACAAATAAATAACTAACTAAATAAATGTAAATAAATTTTATTACTAATGGCACAACAAATTTGCATTGTTTTAACACAATACTCAACACCTTCCCGTGCGCTGGCAGATAGAAAGAAGAGATCATTTTCGCTACCAAACACCGAATGTTTTTCATAAACAGTTACTCTTAACCAACTTTGTAAATATTTTATTTATTATTTATCAGACTGTTTCTTTTTAAGCCATCAAAAGAAAATGAAAAAAATTGAGGCTCTGGAACTCGATCGTTTTATGTTTTGGTGAAATAAACAGCAACGGTTGGTGAAAGGAATGTAATGTATTTGAAATCTAGAAGAGAAAAGTAAATTATAGTTTATCAAGTGCATCTGCATTCTAAGAACGTAATAAATAAATATACAATACAATAAATAAGATAAAAAAGTCGGAGTTATACAAGGATTAAA
Source organism: Tenodera sinensis (assembly GCA_030765045.1). NCBI lineage: Eukaryota > Metazoa > Arthropoda > Insecta > Mantodea > Mantidae > Tenodera > Tenodera sinensis. The sequence continues at coordinate 96,160,014 of CM060968.1, read as the reverse complement.
TATGGTTACTTATACAATAACTGTAGCTTTTCCGCCGCCAACGCTTTTAATCAAGCTTTATGCGAACATGGGCACAATAAGCAGTAGAAACTGTGATGTGTTGCACTCACATAACTTTCTCTACTCTTGCACTAACCATTCCTGCAAACTGTTCTTCTGTTAGCTCAGATAACATTTGCAGAAATTATCTTATCGCTTATTTCCTTGTAGTTGCAAGGGGTATAGGCAATACGTAGGCTTTGAGCGATAGTCAAATCTTTTAAAGCTTTGAGATTCCGTTCTCTTTGTACACTTAACATATAAAAAAATGAACAACGATGTTCTATTTCAAGGAAGTTTTCACACACATAACAAGGAATATCTCCGAAATGGTTCACCTTACAAGAAAATTTATTCAGACATAAATTGTGTATTTTAGCAAGACCTACGTTCTGTGTATAGTATGATTTGGTCTATCTCTAACGGTTTACCAGTTATGCAAAAGTCGTCCAGAGTAGATACGACTACAGGGGCTAGAGCCAGAAAATTCAAGATATACATTTCATTTATCATAAAAATATCTCAAACATATGGCATTTTAATCAAAATCGTTAGAGCCATTTTCAAGAAAATTTTCGAAACATTTTCCATGTAAAGGGTAGTTTGGGGTGGGGCTATTTTCTTCAAAATCTTCGTGTCTAATCCTTGAAAGACATTAAACTTAAATACCAACTATGGTTTTTAACGGACTCTTCGTTTTTGAGTTATGCTGATCACAGACTGACACACACACACACACACACACACACACACACATGCTTTATTTGGATTTAGGGGGTCTCAAAACATATATTTCCGGTGAAGTCTCGAGAAAGTAAAAAAGGCAAGACATTGAAATCTTGCCCTACAAATATAAGAACCGTCTTACCACACAAACTGCTAAACCATTACACCATGGAACATAATAGTTTCCAAAGTGCAATCCCACAAACATACGAAAGAACCGTACGGACATGGTTTCAATTTTGACTGTTTCTTTTACTTTCTCTACTACGTATGGGAAGTGTAGGAGGTACTGCATTCCACCGAAAAATTCGATGTCAAAATTTTACAGGAAATATATGTTGAGGGCTCCTGAATAAAAAAAGCATTTTTAGAAAAAGGTCCACGTGTCTGTCTGTTACTCAGTCTGTGGGCATTATAACTCAAAAACGAAAAATAGATTAAAAACCAAGGTTGGTATTTAAGTTTAATGTCTTTCAAGGATTAGACACGAAGATTTTGAAGAAAATTTCTCTACCCTAAACTACCCTTTACATGGAAAATTTTGATTTTCTCGAAAATGGCTCTAATGATTTTGATTAAAATGCCGTATATTTACGAGATTTTTATGATAAACGAAATTTATATTTTGAATTTTGTAGCTATGGCCCATGTAGTCCTGTTTACTCGGTATGACTTTTGCAAACTGGTAAACCAAATCTTAATATTCAAAAACTGTAGATTTTGCTAAAACACAATTTATGTACAAATAAATGTTTTTGTTGAGTGAACCATTTCGGAGATATTCCTTGTTATTTGTGTAAGTTTTGGAAAACAAACTTTCATCAAATGGAACATCGTTATTCATGTTTACTTTCTCCACTACGTATAGCAAGTAGAGGAAGTACTGTATTCCACCCGAAAATTCGATGTCCAGATTTCAGCAGAAATAATTTGAGGCCCCCTGAGTCAAAAAAGGCACTTTAAGAAAATATCCGTCTGCATGTGTGTGTGTGTGTGTGTGTGTGTGTGTGTGTGTGTGTGTGTGTGTGCGTGTGTGTCTGTGTGTGCGTCTGTGTGTGTCAGTTTGTGGCAGCATAACTGAAAACGAACAGTCGGTTGAAAACCAAAATTGGTATTCAAGTTTCATATCTTTCAACGGTGGGATACGAATATTTTGAAGAAAATTCCTCCACCCTAAACTACTCTTTAATTGAAAATTTTTCGAAAATTTTGATTTTCTTGAAAATGGCTTTAACGATTTTGATTAAAATGCCACATGTTTTGATATTTTTATGAAAAATGAAACGTTTATTTTGAACTTTCCGGCTATAGCTCATGCAGTCCTGTTTATTGTGGATAACTTTTGTATAACTGCCAAACCGTAAGAGATAAACCAAAATTTACTATACAAAAAATGTATATCTCCCTAAAACACACAATTTATGTCCAAATAATTTTTTTTGTACAGTGAACCATTTCGGAGATATTCCTTGTTGTTTGTGTGAATTTTGGAAAACAAACTTTCGTGCAATGGAACATCGTTATTCATTTTTTATATTTTAGCCGTACAAAGACAACGACATTTCAAAGCTTTAAAAGATTTGACTATCGCTCAAAGCCTACTGTATTCTCATATTTCCCTTGCACCTGCAAGGAAATAAGCAACAAAATAATTTTCGTAAATGCTTATCTCAACTGACAGAAAGAAGATAGAGGAATAACAGTTTGTAAGAATGTTAGTACAAGAGTAGAGAAAGTCATATGAGTGCAACACGTCAAACGTTTTCTTTTCTTTTTCGTTGCAGAAAGCAGTGTTCGGGTCGATAGAAATTACATCGAATAGATTTGGATTAATTGGAGGACTGAGCAATATAATTTACAGAGGAAAATGGAACGGCCTGAAGACACGTGCAGAAACGCTGTTTTACCTTATAAAAACCGCATAGCTAGGTAGCAATCGCGAGAGTGAAATTTCTAACATCACCTATAGTGCACAATATTCTTTTCTTAACTTTATTTCTTAATATCCCTTATGGCTTGGGAAAGAATACCACTATAGTGCACCGTAACTTGTTTTATAAATGTACTGGCAGAAGATGGTGAATCAGCGATACCGAACATGAAGGGTGATAGTAAAACAGACTATTTTTACCGAGATAAAACAAGCAGGTGTCCGCATGTTTGATGGACGAAAACAGAATCCACCGCACTTTCATCTTGTAATGCATCTTAGTGTAATGTAACTCGGACCATCAAACAATAATAAAAATGTAGCAGGAAGAAAAATATTGGGTTTAAGGGACAGCAAAACACTTTGCCAACAGAAGGGAGAGAAAGCAAGGGAGCAGAGATGGGCAATTCTGCTTCCATAATGGCAGGACATCCTTCTCTTTACATCAGGGATGTCCAAACTTCGTGCGGCCTTATTACGTCTTACTTTTGGCATTCACTTGTTATGTGAGAAGCAAGTCGGAATTTTATGGATTTGAGAAGGGTTTGCAGCAGCGCATTTCGAACGTCGCCTATTTATTATATCTGGATGTACTGTAAAGATTATCAAGGCTATAGGCGAAAGCCCGAAATACTTCATTGCACATAAAAATGTTATGCTAAGGGACCCGGGGACTGCGATTTTGGACAAGTGAGAAAATTATTGCATTATAAATTTCAACGCATTACATTAGATAATACATATTACATACAATTATACATACTATATTATATATCACATAATAACATAATAATGCTACTGTAAACATTACATTTTGCTACTTTCAGGTTGTATGATCTATGTTTAAATGGTCAATGAGTAGGCAATTAAAGGCATATTGTGCGTTTGATTTTTCTTCAACGTACATTTTTACTGATTGTATTTGTCTCAAACCTGCTGAGACAATATTTAACGCCAACTTTTGATAATATTTTGGAAATTACACATTTTAACACTGTTTTACACTCTCTTGGTGTATGATATTATTGTATTAATCTTCAACTGATACTTCTGTGTTGAAAATTGTTCAATCACTCCTCATAACTGTACAGTTACCAGAAACAAAAGACCTCAAACAAAGAACTTGAGCAAATATAAGTACCTACTCAAACTGTTACAGTAAGCAGAATAAGTATTTAATCCATCCAAAAATTTGATGGGGATATTTCACCGGAAATATGCTTCGAGACTCCCTATGACCCGAAAAGCATTTTTGACAAACAGGTCCCTGTTTGTGTGGGGGTGGGTGTGTAGGTGTCGGTCTGTATATGTACGGTTGTGAACAGCATAACTTAAAAAAAATAATAATAAAACCTAAAAATTTAAGTTCGGTATCTTCCAAGAATGGAATACAAGGAGTTTCAAAAAAATTCCCCCATTCTAAACGGAATTTTTTTCGAAAACCTTGATTTTCTCAAAAATACCTCTAAACGATTTTGATTTTATTACCATAAACCTAAGATGTAGTTATGACAAATGAAATGTGTATCTTGAATTTTCTGGAAAGGGGAAGAAAAAAATACATAGGAGTAAGCAACTAAGAGGCCACAATGGGGAGAAATATGAATGGAGTGCGATGATACAGAAAAAGGAAGAGAGAATTTCATACAAGAGAAATGGAAAACTCTCCAACAGAGCAGAAAGTTAGGAAGAGCTTTAACTCAACATCAAATGGATACCTGGGGAATTCAGAAAAACATTTACAAAATATTCTTAAAATGATTAATAGAAATGTGAGACGAAATGGAAAAAATACCAAATTGGTAATGATATAAAAAGCAAATAGCGGATACATTACATTTTTCCATTATATTATAGCAAAACAGGGGAAAAATAAAAACTCCCGCAGAGAGCAACAGTGTGTAAATTCTATATGAACTTTAAAGAAGGTAGACAAATCATTCATTTCGAAATTTCTATGAATAGCCACTGAAATGCTGTTCATTTTCAATGACTTTTGCACGGTAAACCATAAGAAATATACATCATCTTACTGCACAAAAATATGTAAAGCTCCTTAAAGTACACAATTTATATCAAACACCTTTTTTTTTCGAAGGAATTCACTATTGAGATATTACATGTCACTGGTTTGAATTTTCCGTTAAATGGGGATTGTTACTCTTTGCCCCATCTCTTTTTCCTTCTAGTCATGGGGGGGGGGGGGGGGGAGTGAGAGAGAGACTGCATAACTTTACTCTTTTGGTAGCTCACCTACTAAGCCTAATGATTATATTTCAAAAATACTTCAACCAAAGAAGCAGTCTAAATAATGGCAGTAGTGCAAAAGGTAATATAGTTTTACTATTCTCTTTTAAAATTCACTTAAATGCATGTATGGCTAAATGCTTCTATAACCTCTAAACTCAACTATTTCTATAGTTGCCATTTATTCACATGCTTCGACTGGTAAGCTTTGTTTGAGATATTTGGAAGTTGAGTTATGCGTGAAAAACAAACTAACGAACTGAATACCAATTTAGTTAGTAATGTGGCAAGTGTGGTTACTTCTTATATCACATTATTTCTTCTTAAACTGAATCATAATTCACAATTCACAATTCACAATTTGTCATCTTGCAACTCGCAGGCGTTCTAACTATCCTTAACACTATCTCAACAACTACACTGTTCGCAACTCAACTCTGACGATAAAACTAAACTATACTCCATCCAGCCTTAATATCCATACTTTGTATACCTCCGTGATAACCTGGTATTCGTGTCAGCTGCGACAAACACAAACACCACGTGGACTCGTGCCTCGTGTTTACGATGCAACAGAACGATATTTACTCGGGAGTTTTAGGGAAAGCACTGCCATCGCGTTACATTCAAGTTCTGAAAAAGTCAAGATAATCGCCAATATTTAAGGTACTATATTTTGCGGTGTGACTTGGTTTCCGTATATCACGGGCTAGTTGTTGACGGCTTGTGTTTGCATCAAGTGGGGACGTAAGAGTGGAGCGATTGTAACTACCTGCTCGGTCCATGCAGACTAGCATACTTAGCTCAGGTGAATTACCAGCAATTTTTTTTAAAAATCTAAGTATCTCCAAGCTTCTCGTAAACAAGTTTCTGCACGTCGAAACTCCTAGAAATGTGTGCAACGGCATTTGCTCTGCCCTCCATGTTGACGGTGTCACTGAGTGTGTGTCCTACCCGGGGGGAGGCGCCCTCGGACTATTGCTATTCCGGGACATTGTCCCCTGCTGGCATTGGTGTGGTGGTTAAGGAACTGATGGTGGGTTAAGGGTAGCGAATAAGGTAAGGGATTTTTTATGGGAGTGTAATACAATGGTTGAAATGATATAAGGGATGGGGATAAATGATTTATGGTTTTTTATGGCTATGGAGTATTTGTTGATGATGGTGGTGATGAATACGTCAAGTCGCATCACGTCTTAATCTTATTGTCTGGGTCGCTTGTATGTTTCTCCGGGGTCTATATCATGCTTCCCGCGGCCGCGGATGAGGTGGTTGAAGCTTGACGGGAGTCTAGCATAAAAGCTGTGAGGTAGGTTAAGGATATATTCCCTCAGGATTGGGAAGGATAGGTCAGCATGCATGTTGGCATTAGGAATGTACCATTCGGCTGCGGTTGCTGTCCAAAGGTAACGGTTTTGGAGGACTTGGAGAGGGTAAAGTTTGGTTTTGCCGGCAGCTCCCCAGACTTGGCAGGCATAGACAAGTACAGGTCGCAGGACCTGATTGTATAGAAGGCGATTGATCTTAAGGCTCATAGGGGACTTTTTGTTGTATAACGGGTACAGCATGGTCATCCTACTGTTAATCTTCGAAGTCAGCGATGTGATATGAGCCTTCCAGGTTAGGCGCATATCCAGTCATACTCCTAGGTAGCTCGCCTCAGTAAACCAAGGCATTTGGTCACGTGCCAGGCGTAGATCGTCCACATCTTGGAGGTGGCGTCTGGCGGAGGTGGCGGCTTGCGATTTGGTGGCGTTGATCTTCAGCCGCCATGCGGCAAACCAAGCGGCCAACATGTTCCCATAGCGCTGTAGACGTTGTGTCGCTATGAAATGGTATAACGATGCCGTTGTTATGGCGGTGTCGTCTGCGAATAGCTGTGCGTTGCAGCGTTGCCTAGAGTGGATGCTGTCTCTGGTGACAACGAAGGATCGGTTGGAAAGGAAGCTGTGTATTAAATTTACTAGGTAAGGTGGGATGTCGTAGCTGATAAGCCGGTGTATGAGTCCTTCATGCCACACGGTATCGAAGGCTCGGGAGATGTCGAGGAATAGGGCTGCAACATAATGGCTATTGTTGAAACCGCGTATCACTTCGTACACAAGGCGTAGGAGCTGATGTGTAATAGAGTGCTGGCGACGAAAGCCAAATTGCTCAGGCTGGAGCACGTTGTTTCTATAAAGTATGCTCTGCAGGCGAGTGTGGATGATTTTCTCGATCAAATTGCTGATGGCCGGTAGCAGGCTGATGGGCCTGTGATTTCCCGGGTTTTGTGGGTTTTTTCCTGGCTTGAGCAGTGTAATAATGCCAGCATGCTTTCAAGCGGCAGGAAAATGTGCCAAGCGGAGAAAGCTGTTAAAGAGGGTGCCAGCAGAGCAATCCACACAGGTGGCAGTGCCCTGAATGCAGCGTAGGGCAAGCTGTCATTATCCGCCGCTTTGAAAGGGCGGACAGAAGACACAATATTGCTTACCTCTTCAGCTGTGGCAAGGCTTAATTCTTCTTATTCAAAGAGTGCGGAAATGTAGTCCCGCACCATTGCCTCAACTTCATTGGCAATCTCGACGTCAACTGGATCAGTCGGATGGAAAGTGGACGCCAGGTATTTGACCATAAGTTCCACTTTCTACCTTGTAGATTGGGCAACTCTTCCACTGCCAATCAGGGGTGGATCTGAGGAAGGGATGCGCAGAAGTGTCTTGGACATTCTCCAGAGAGAAGACTCTTACGTGTCCAGAGTGCCCAGGCGTCTCTCCCATACTCGTAGGCAGTTCTGACTATGTGCTGAGGCGGTTCCACTCCCTTTTATTCAGCGGATTGCAGGTCTGTTGGTATGTGCGCCTGGCTTTTTTTTTTTTTTTTTTTTTTGTGGTTATGAATTGCCGGATTTCTTGAGGGAGAGGTTTCTGATGGACCAGAGATTGCCGTCGAGGTGGTGTCGCTTCTGCCATGGCCGTTGACATAGTGGCAGTGATGGTGGCTGCTAGTTGGTCTGCTTCTTCAGTGCTGCGGCAGTTTGCGTAGCCGCAGCTATGGTCGCCTCTACAGTTAAAACATTTAGCTTTGACACCCTTTATTCCTGGGAGCTTGCAGTCTTTGTATTTGTGCCCACATTCCGCACAGCAGGAGCAAACTGGTTACAGCCTGCATCCTGCAGCGTTGTGTGTAAACTGCTGGCAGTTTGTACACTGCAGCGGTCGTGCAGGAGGGCGGTAGTTCTCCACACGGATGACGCTGTTAAACATCCGTGACTCCTTATAGATGTTGTTGGAGTGGGTCTCCTTTCTGAGGGCCACTCTGAAGCGTGGGATGAGTTGAGGAGGATGGCTGTGGTTGGGCCGAAATTGGCCAAAACGCTCGACCGGATTGCCAAGCTCCTTTAAGGCTGTTGTCACATCCTCTTCTGTGATAAGCATTGGCAGGTCGTTTAAGGTGACATACATTAGTTTCTGCTCTGGCAGTAGGGTGGTGAGAAACTGAACCGTGCTGTCGGTTATGATCCGCCTGATTTGACGGTGGTTGTCTGGTGTGGAGGGGAGGAAAGCCACTGTCCTACTCAATACTTGACCTCAGGGTGGGAAGTAGTTAGGGACTTGGTAACTTCCCGGGCCTTGCTATGGTCCCGGAGAAAGATGGGGTGGTTTTGTGTGAACATGCAGGAATTGCTGGGGTGGCAGGATTGACGACCTCGCCGTCTGTAATGTCCATCGAGGCTTGATTGTTGGCTGCCTGGCTAGTGCTGGCTAGAGGAGTGAACTTGTTGCTGGTAGTGGTAATGTCCGGTTGGGATCGCAGGCTGGTGTTCCTTTTGCGTTTTTGCACGACGGTGTGTCATTGTTCTTGATAACTAGCTCGCTCATTTTTGAACATGTAGCTATCTATGGCATCATTTCTCGTCTTGTGTGCAGCAACGATACGGTACAGCTGGGTAATATCTTCACGGCTGTACTTGGCGGGATCTGGTAGCATCACAAGAAGCTGGCTTTCTCCCTGCGTGATATAGACTGCCCTTGCTTTGTATTAGTTCTGTAGGTTCGAAAGGATTTCAGCTGACAGAGGGCATGCGGGGTCGACAATGAGTGCATTTCCCATGAAATGTTCGAGATTCCCACTTTCTAGGTAGTATAACCTGGGGCTCGATGCAGTGGCGTCTACCTCATTGGAGGGGCGTGGATGTCGTGATGCAGATTGACCAATGACGGTACTGGAAGACTGATGGGCGTTGGTGGAAAATGGCGTGGTTTGTTGCTATTTCTCCGTCGCTCCAGAATGCATTTTCTTTTGTACCCTGTTAAAGATGTGGGGCAAATAGTGAGCCACGATGTTCGAGTCAAAGTCAGGTCAGTCGTGCGAGTGCCGACAGGCGTGGATCGCAGAGGGCCGGAACCCGAAAGGCGCCTTTAGTCCGGTCAAAATGACCGTTAGCTTGGCCTTGCTCTCCTCTCGCGGTGAAGTAGTTAATGCCCATATAAACAGTTTAAAAGTTCGCAGATCGCGATAAACGATATTTTTGCTGCAGTCTCTATCCAGAATCTCCGAAACAACCAACCAACTGCGAGCGACGAACGGTTTGTTGTGGGCCGTTCATTTTCGCGGGCTCCGTAGCGGCGATTACAAGGGCAGTGTGTCAGGTAACTATCGTCTAATCCTTCTTTATGCGCGGCCGCCACGACTATGGTAGTATTGGGTGAACACGCATTTTTTTTTTTTTTTTTTTTTGCCATTATATGTAACTCACGTAGGTCTTAGCTTCGTTTATGCTCTGCTTTCATTCAAATCATCTCACAATTCTAAACAATTAGTGTAGATTACCTTTCTTTTATTCCACTTATTTGAAGCGAGACGTTCCTTGGAGGATAAACACTTACCTGAAACAGAAGATAATTACGTTAGTTTCCCCAAAAGAATTCACATTCTAAAAGAATATGGCAATACACATTCCTTTTTAGGCCAATTTTCATTTACCATATACCTTTAACGCCTACTTCACATTACCAAGCATACTACATATCCATTTAAATGTTATTATCCATGATTACTTAAAGAAGCTACACACTGGATCAAATGAAATATAATTTTAAAACGTAATAACTATGTTTTCAAGTTTTCCGGTGGTTTATTAAAGTACAACCATCAACCATATGGTCAACTACCATAATATAGTATTATAACTTTGTTCACTGTTGCCACCTGTTATAAACTATGAGTTGCCAATTAATTTCATAATAAAATAAAGTCATTACAATATTCGTGCTTGCTTCTTAAGATGTATGATCAATTGTAAGACACAACTTAATTTATCCGACAATCAGATAAACCTAATCCATAAATTCCGTTTTACAGATGGATCCAAAATTTTAAAAATATGGTACCTCATAAAAACTGAAGAAAAGAAAAAAGACAACATAATGCACGCGGATTATCTGGCTACCAGATGCGGCAGGGTGGCTTTTCAAATCTCAAATCAGCTTTATGAATTCCATTTGTTCCTACCGTACTCTATATGAAATTATTGTACAATGGTTCAGAAGCTCTTTTATGCTGTATCCTCGGCTTTACTCCTCAGAATTGTAATTTAATGAAGACTCATAATATCCCTAATAATGGACAAAAATCTCGCGATATTCGGGGGAATGTGAGTGAAATATCGGTGGACGTTGTATTTTTGATCTCCAACCTATATCAATCTTCCAAATTCCAGAAGTGATGTAAATATCTAACTGAAATGTAAGAATTGTTCGCACAGTCATGTGAGCAATACACAATCACAGAATATAAAAGCTTAACCTTCTCTTAGTCCCTGACAAATATTCCACAATTTTCACACTAAGAAAATGGGAGTGAATTCCCTGTAAACCACCAATTAAAATAAAAAAGAGAATTACTATATTGTCTGTAATCATTACGATAATTACGAATTGTAATTTTTTACGTTCTTAAAATGCTAGTTGATTGCGGAATGAATGAACAAGCAGAGCAATCGTAATGTGTGTATGAACTAGGCCGTTACATACCTATGCAAAACTTTTCCAAAAGACAAAACTTCACTTCACGTCACCAAGCTTATGTGCTTGTTAAACTATAACCAAGTTTAAATATCAGGGTAACACACAGAACATTAATACTCGGGGGCAAAAAAGCTATGCAAATAGTAATGTCCGTGCGAGTTTGTTTAGTGTCCTGTACAGTTAGTTTTTAGTTACTGAGTGAGTGAGTGAGTCGGCCAGCCTGTCAGCGAGTACGTATGTGTCATCAAGTGATCGCACTGTAACAGTAAAGATATAAGGGTCAGAGAAACTGGAGAAAGACATTGACAGACTGTGAAAGATTATTAGAAGAACAATTGTGAATTGTAATAGCAGAGACGACTATAAATTGTGTTAGCAAAGAGAAAGAAATTGTGCATTAGTAGTGAAGTTTAGAGAAAAATAAAAGTAACCAGACTTCGAATATTGCCATTTTGTTACAATACATACAGCAGCAAAAACGTATTCAATCACAAATATCGCAGAAATGTCGCATTATTGAATTAAAAAGAACGATCTAAAACATTACCAATAAAGAACTTTTCTAGCCAAATTACATTCATCATTTAAATGGCGTATCTTAAAGTTAAAGGTCCCGTTTTTATACTATTATCACGGCTATTACCGATCTGGTGGTTCAGCTGTAATAGTTGAGGCTTCCAATCCAAGGTCCAAGTTCAAACCCCAACATCCCACCAAAGGGTTAGTTCGTGGTTTTCGTGGCGAATGCTGAGAATGTTCCCAGTCCTCATTCCGTCTCATTTCATTTTCCTTTCAACTTTTAGGCGTTACGGGGTCAGGAGTATGCAGTGTATGGTGAGGATGTGTTTTAAGGAAACCGTCTGCCCGAACCTGTCCATGAAGTTAGGAGGGACATTGAAGGGGTGCTCTGCCGAGATGCGACATCTGAGTCCCTGCTATCCTGTTCTTGTCATCAGTAGCACTCACCTCAGTCCTCTCCCAGAAATTTAATAGGTTTTACAGGTCTAGATTGGTCATTATTATATATTAAAGGTATTACTTTAGTTCAATAGCTATAATCCTCAATCTTCGTTGAAGGCATTCCTGATCCGTTGTATAGCAAATTAAAGTGAAATGAATAGAAGGAAACGTGATGATGGAGCAATTGGGGAAACCGGAGAAGGCCCGCCATAAGTTCTTCTTCTACTATTTCGTTGAGTTTATCGTCTTTCAATGTATATACAGCTGTTCTTAAAATTTTGGTTTCAGCTGTTTTTATTTTCCTCCATTCATTTCTATTGAAGACCCATTCCTCAGAAACATGTGCTCGTCAACAATTGACCCGTAGACTTCATGTTTAGTATATTTTCGTATTGCTTTCATGTCCTTTAAATCGTTTCACAGATCTGTTGAAATGTCGCAACCCGACTTAGTATCTTGTTCAACAATTTTATTAACAGCATTTTGGAGCTAAGGTGTTTCTTTCCTTGAAATTATAGGGATTTGGTTTGCTTACTTATAATCTAATATTACTTCTTTTTTCAAATACGAGATTTACTTTGAATGACTGCGTGGCAGCCGAGTCTGATCCGGGTTAATGATCTCGCTCTGCATTAGCTTAGCTCACACGCCTATGGAGGGTAACGTTGTCTCGCATAACGTATTAATGGGAAAATGTTATATGACGACGTGTATTGATTTGTTTACTGAGTATAGTTATCATGGTATATCCAACAGAACAGCGTGTTTCTTTTCTTCTCTCTCTCTCTCTCTCTCTCTCTCTCTCTCTCTCTCTCTCTTCTTTCTCTCTCATTCTTTCTTTGTTGTTCTTTTTCCCCCTTTTTATAAACGTTCGATCGAATGAGTCACATTTGAACCTTCAGCGTGAATGTATGCAAAGATTCACTGGTGTCATTGTTCCTAATGACTATAAGCTATAGATTGTTAGAAAGATTTAATTGGACTCACGTTAGGCAAAGTGACAATCAGTTAACTTCTAAACAAAAAACAAAAAAATAAATAAATAAATAAATAAATAAAATAAAAAAAAAGACTCAGTATTGGTAAAATATCCAAGAAAATCAACGCTTCACCTGGCAACACTACTTCACTAGTGTCACAGGGACACTACTTTCGCTCTCCACGAGAAACGACGAGCCGGTCCTCCTCCACAGCTCAATTGGATTGGCATGGCACTGCCGCAGGATAAGCGACCTCCCAGTTGCTTCATTCAAGAGAAGCCCAGTAACCAGTGTTCGACACAGTTCGTTGGAGCTCGTCAATTACTTCTCCATTTAAAATCACGCTGATAAAAGAGGTGTAAGAACTCGATGTGACTACGTTAACATTGAGTCTTCCTACTGCTCTTATGCGGCACTAAACTCCATCCTATAAAATACTTCAAAGCATACCGTGTGGACGTCCCTGGGCCTTACGAAGGCGAACATGTGTTGTTGAAGAGCAGAAATGGTGGGACGGCCCATATCAGGAGCTATTTGTCTGCCGAAGTACCGCATTCCACGGCATACCCCTCCCCCTCCAATCTTTATTGTGATTTGAGCTGCTGTGAAAGTAAACAGATCCAGTGCAGATTTGCAAATGGGAAGCTGTTTTCATGAAATATATCCCAGCTATAAAACACGATAAGCTTGGTATCAACAGCTGCTAGCAACGGAAAAAGATAAATACGGTCAACGGTTTGCATAAAAATCAATTTTCCTTTCAAGCACCATTGTTTTACGTTGATAAGAAGGAATGAAAAAATACGTGGAGTAGCGGTCACATCAGTTTCTCTACCTATTGCGAACTCAGAGGTATCCCTCATATATTATGCTATTCATACACAATGCAATTCTGGTACCCCTTAAAGAAAACAACTAAACCACTAGCGCTATAACCCAGGAAGTGCCTTGGCTAGCCGCCTAGCCGCTGCGTCCCCCACATCTGCTCACTATAGGCATCATTGGTGGGGTACAGCACTGGAGGGTGGGACGTGATCAGCGCCCCGAGCCCTCCCAACCAGTTATGCGGCCTTCGCGACCTGGGGCCGCTACTTCTCCATCAAGCAGCTCCTCAATTGATCCCCTCGGGACCTAACAAGGCTGAGTGCACAGCGTGCCGGACCTCCCAGCGGGGGAAAAATCTCCATGCTGCTACCGGGGATCGAACCCGCGTCCTTCGCGTCAGAGACAAATTCTGCTACCTACTTTAGATAAACAGCAAAACATATTTGTCCAAGACGATCTCAAACATGCGATTTCTTATTTGACCACATGCAATATACTCAAGTGTTTATGACTGTCTTTCATTAGTTCATAAAAATAAGCTATGCCGATTTTGCAATGCATTTATGGACATAAGAAGGAAGACAGTCGCAAATTTCCAGACTAGGAAGTGCACTAGCTTCGTTGCTGTACATTTCAGGGAATTGTCACTCAGTAATAATGGTCATTCGGGGTAATAGCTTCGGGCAAACAGACTCGGGACAATGGTCATTTTGGGTGTTGGTTTCGGGGAAAGGAATTCGGGAAAATGGTTGGGAACGGACAGTTTTATTGCAATAAACTATTCATTCTTATAATTCAATTCTTCTTAACATTTTCCAAATTATAAAAGCAAAGAACAATGTTAAAAAAGATTAATAACATCTCAAACATTAATACTATTGTGCTGGATGTTGTCTACCGATCTGATTTAAATACTGAATTCCACCTATGTTTGCTGCGTTGTTTTTTCCAGTTTTCGTTTAAATAACGCTTACATTTTATAAAACACAATTAGGAATTTTTCACCGAAAAGTGTTTCCTGTAAATAAAGCACGATCTTCCAAGCAAACCTTAATGGAAGACATTATTCTTCTTTTGCAAGTTGCATCACTGCTGGGCTCAGCGATTCGGAAATTATCCGTCTGAGGATAAATTACATAAAAAATTAACTGCACCATTATTTTATGTCGAGCAAGGAGAGCGCGTTAATGTTAATAGTTCTTTATGTCATCGACGGCAACTGTGATTCGACGATAAGACGTGCTTAATGGCGACATTTTGTGTACTAAAACAAAGCTACGGGGCGTTAACGAATGGTCGGATAAACAGGTCGTATATCTTACTTGGTGATGGGAGTTTTAAGTGTTATAACGCCCGTCGGGCTCAAATGGGGCGCCACTTTCCGACTCATCAACAGCTAAGTGCCTTGCTGCTTTAATATGTACGAGTATGCAGTATAACTACGAGCAGGAAGGGCTCTCTGGCTCGCGAAAGCCTTGGGTACTTTCCCAAATGGTGCGCCTTAACCACGACTGGCAACTGAACGGATTTAAATATTTGCACTAAGTTCACAGCTAAGTTAAAAGGAACGTCAGGTACCTACTCCTTCTATAGCACTGCTGGAGAGTAATAATACTGAACGCCTTGAATAGATACACGTCCTGTTTACTTAGTAACTTCTAGTGATTCTTAGTATTTTCTCAGATTTAACACAGCGGTGTCTTTGCAGCTTATAGGGACAGTACCGCTCACCCGGACGTCCACCGTGTTGCAGTGGCGGTTTGGTTACATGTACGTTGCGTTTGATTTACGAAAGCACTTTCAAATCTCATGCGATACGTTTAAGTCTATCAATATTTGGCGACAAACTCGAAGTGCATAGCCTTAGAAGATGCACCAAGTGATCATCGCGTAACATATTGTGATAACAAACTTTTAATATAGTTCAATTTGGAGAAACGCTGTTCGCAAATACATGTAGAACTCTACTAACTCTTATACACACTCTTACATTTTAAATGACATAAGCATTTTCAGAAATTATCTTATTGCTAATTTTCTTGTAGGTGCAAGGGGAATATGAGACTACAGTAGGATTTAAGCTATAGTGAAATGTTTTAAGAGCTGGTTGCTATGCGGTGCCTTTGAAATTTGCAAGACCAAGAGACAAAAAAAGAAAAAGGTGAATAATATATTGCTATTTGAGAAAAGCATAACTATTGGCAAATTCAAACAAATAAAAAAGAATGTCTCGGAAACGGTTCATTCAAACATTGACATAAATTGTGTGTTTTAGCGAGATTCACATTTTTTATTTAGTAAGCTTTGGTCTATCTCTTACTGTTTACCATTTATACAAAAATCAACCTGAATGATGACATTCCCAGAAAATTCAAAGTATGAGTTAGAAATTATCATGGAATCGCCTGTTTGTGTCCGTCAATGGATACTGGCAGTCTGCTTTTACACGTCATAGCACTAGCTAATGCATCCTCCGACTGAAGCTTGGAGGGGAGGAAGCAGCAGCTAACTACGTAAGCGTCTCCAAAGAGACAAGGTTGGGCATCGCTGATTTAACATTTAAAAGAAAATGTTCGGCATTTTTACTTCTTTTGACGCGTATGTAACATCGAGGAAGCACTGCAATGACACAGGGAGAGAGAAACATAGAGCTTTCATCGGAAATACAAGTTCTCAGCTCCCCCCTGAAACCAAAGTAAGCAGCTTCAGGAAAAGGAGTGCTCGCGTGAGAATTGTAGCCGTTCTGCTCTCGCCGCTCAAGATCTGTTTGCTCGGCTAGCCATCGAGTCCTTATTTTATTCTGGTGTATCTCAGGTCGCGTAAGCGCAGAGGAATTAATTATTGTTGAATACATAAATGACAACGCATAAGTCTGGTTTTGCTATAGAGTGATGTATTTTCTGAAATTTCTTCGCTGTGCAATCATTGAAATCCAAATACAATGCCGTCCCTTTAAGTACCTCCTTTGTAATTTCAAAAAGGAAAATAGCTGCAACAACACTGAGTTAGGGTAAGAAAACTCTCTCTATATATTTAAAGTCCTATCTAGTCCTCATTCTTTCAGTGAATCAAAATTGTAATCGGTTCGTCTAATTAAGAAAATTCTATACTTGTTTTCTCCATAGCTAAGCATTGCGAAGTGAAGTGAGAAGTGATATCCGCTTATACGTTGTTTGAAATCTTAAAGTTATATACGAGGGCATGGAATCTGAAATAATTATGTTACATATCCGTGTAATATAACAACCGAAAGGTTGGTATTGTAGTTGTTTCCCTAATTATACAAACTTATATAACATTACTTCGGAATGACGAGGAATTTACACGGTATTTTAATCGAAATCATAAGAGCTATTTTGAGAAAATGAAAAATAATAAAGGCTTCCTGTGAGGAAACTTTATTGACCATTTTCACTTCCTGGACTTATTCTGACTCAAATACGAAATATAGTGCTTAACATGTATTTTTTCTTTTCGTTTTTGAGTTATGCTGTTCACACACACGCACGCACGCACGCACGCACGCGCGCGCGCGCACACACACACACACACACACACACACACACACACACACACACACACACACACACATTACTTTTTCTCAAAATGAGAACTGCAATACTTTCCCTGGTTACTATACAACAGGTATTTAACAGAGAAAGTGAAAATTGCTCTTTTGTTCAATAGTGTGACGCCTGCCGGCAGCCGCCATCGAGCAGAGTGCCAAGTCAAGCTATCCCACATCACTGCGCGGTGAGTAGACGGCGTAACAATGAGTGTGGCTGAACGAGGCGTTTTAGATTGTTAGCGAAACTTTTGACTGCGAAATGACTGTGAGATGTGTCGAGGAAAGATGGATTTCAAGAAAAATCCGTGCTACGTCATTATCGCCTATATAAGCGAGCGAGACGGCGAGACAATCTAGTTTTATGATGGAGTCGTTACGTGTCGAGTGCCTGAGTGAGTCTGAGTGTTTCGACAGAAGCAGTTTGAGAGACAGAGAGAGTAGAACTGAAACACAGTGAAGTACGTGTTACGGTTATGGCAGGACAGAATGGCTGTGAGTTGCAAGGTCACGATGAACTGTAGATTGTGTTAATGACGAAAAAAGGGGACTGTGTTTTGTGATTCAGTTTTAGAAGAGAAATAAATAAAGTGGCAGAAGAAAATGTAAGTGACTGTCATTTGTCACAATATATATCTAATACATTTTTAAACCTGTGCCCAGCTTAAACTTTCTGAGAGAAAACATTTTATAAAAATCAAACCTTTTTCTTTAAAAAACGTAATTAAAGAATACGATTAAACTTACAGCACTGAAAGTTGGTGATAATATCAGTAGGAGACGTAGTTGTATATAACAATGTCTAAAAGGTGCCAAAAAGAATTTCATCCACCAACTAAGTAGGCATAACAGTGCCATCATACATACTCATGGATTTCACTATTCTGACAAGATGTTAGTCATACATTCTGTCTACTTGTGACGCATGAACAATTGAACTGACGGTGTCCACATTTATTGCGCATAGTTTGGCATTGACATTAAATAAATTGCTTTAATTGTCAGATGAGATGAGCTACTTTGTGTGTTCTGAGTGAATAAGAAACACTGGATAAATCCAAATGCCCTTTTCGCGGATTACCTTATTCAAACGAATATTTACACCTTGCCATTTATTCGTATTCCTTCTCCCATTGCTCTCTCACACTAACGTAATCACTTTGCGCAGCTTTACTTAAAATTCGAGCATCATATGAGCTTTTTTTTCGGTTATGTGTAGTATTTGATACACTTCATCATCTCTCTCTATGCCGTCTAGCAAATACCTGTATTATCCGCTCAAGCAATTAATGGGATTAAATTTGCTACAGTCGTTTGTCAGTTTTATTACATGTTGCTACAGCAATGGTATATTTTGAAAATATTTGTGTTACTTCCCATATTACTCAGTTATTGGGTTTATCTTGAATTATGCCCTTGCGTCAGTAAGTAGCGTGATAGCAAGTTTAAACAATGAGGTATGCTCACAGTATTTCTGAGGATTACAGAGACACATTTATTTTTGTAGATTGTGAATGGGTATGTAATATCCTATTGAAACATGCAAATTAAGAACATCACATCTTCTGCTTTGCATACTGAGTAGACCGAGCTTACTCCCTAAGTTTCTGAATTATTATATTCCTATACCGTTGGTATTTAATTGGACAACTATTAAAAAGAAAAGAGTAAACACTTTTATGCTTTTGTAGCATTAAAACGGCCTATTATGTCATAAATCATGCAAAGTTACCCTCTTTCTGGCACCCGGGCCAGAAAATGAATGACGTAACTGCAATGGCAACAAGACAGCAATGACGTCATCAAAGCCACAACATAATTTTCTCCAATGCGCTTGTAAGAGAACCTGAAATTATGGCTCTCGCAAGTGCAACATTGAACCTCTTTAAATTTATTTTAAAATCAAAACAACTATATATATATATGTGTGTGTATATATATATATATATATATATATATATATATATATATATATATATATATATATTAATCAGAGCCTACGTTACTCGGCATATTCACTTTCTTTGGTAAATATTAACAGCACAATTTAGTCTCAGCACGCTTGGCTTCCTTAAAAATGTCAAGCGGAATACAATCCATATTTTCAATAGTTCTATTATTACCTTCCGTTTTCCTCTATAAGCGTTGAAACAAATGAAACAACACATACTTAGCAACCATGTTACGTCATACACCTGTGATCTCTTATAAGTATATTGTAATTTTTCACTTAGCACATTTATTAATTGTTTTTACCTATTTCAATGCTAAAATTAAGGTTGTAGTATGTAACACGTGTGTAACCTTTCAATCGTGTCACAATCTGTCAGATTATACCTAATTACATAAATAACTATTCTGCAAGAACTATGTTAGAAAACAAAAAAATTAGAACTTAAACTGAAACGCTTGTTCATAAAATATGATATGAATCTTGGGACGTTCTGGTTAGCCTCTGACAGTGTAAAAGTCTATAAATAAACATAAAAATAAGGAAACTCTGCTTTTTAAAAATATTAATACTGTTATATGATCACTTACCAAGGAATATAACTAGCTGTCCCCTAATTTGTATTCACAGAAGAAATTGAAACCTGTATACAAGCAAACACCTGTTTCCCAAGCTATAACGAGGCGTAAAGCAAATGTCACCCACCACAGCAAGGCCAGAGCAGAAAGGATATAGTAAGCTAAAGTGCCATCTGCTGTTAAAATGACAGAAATACTAGTGTCTTAGTTTCTCCGTGATACAAAAAATACGAATTATCGCGGAGTAATTTGATGCCATGAAGATACCTTAATTTACCCTACTTATTTATTCAGTAGATTATCTATTATTTTCTCATTATCGTTATTAGCTGTTGCTGATTCATTTGGTGTATATTTTGTTAGTTTTGGTTGGTCAGAAGTATTTTAATACGCCATTATTTTGTTCCATTGTGAACAGCGCATTTGTACAGCTGAAAATACGACGTGTAATAGCAGAGGTGCTAAAAATGACACCGCGGTCATTTTCTTTTTCCCCTTCCACTCCCTTTGGCTTAGTGAGGTGCCCGAACAGGGTAACGGTGACTGGCATTGAATAATGCAGTACGTCTGCACCCCTTTGAGTTTCACAACAATGTCGGGCGTCAACATGTCTCGTTACAAACTTCAACCAGAATCTTCCCAGCATTCTTCCTTACCCTCATATGTATTACGTCACCAGAGAAGGGGAAAAAATAAACGCCCTGTTTTCCCTCAATGACACCGTTGGTTTAGCACAAAATATGCGTATGAATTTAACAGGGGCGACATAGGCCTTATGCTTCAAGCTTTTCTTTACACGAAAGTTTTAAGCAGATCCTTTTCTTTCCAAGTTTGACTTTCTTCGTGAACTGTTTCTCAGGAGAAATAGAATAAACAGATAAACAAATATTCCACAATTAAACATTACGTCAACTATACGATAGGTATTTATGATATATTGTACCTTACTTTAAAATACATATAGCGGTTTCTGTAATTTCTGCAGCGTTTCTACCGCACTATTTATTTATGCACTGGATTGCTCTGTTATTATTATGAAATGTTTTGTTTTGCGTATTTTGCATAATTTATTTTCTGCTGCTTTATTTACTTCGTGTTGAATTATTCGTTCTTTTCTTTAGCATTTGTTTTCAGAGCTGTTGTTCATTTGTGCTGTATGCATTTGTGCTGTATGCATTTGTGCTGTTGCAAACGGATACGTGGTGGAAATAGTAAATCATATGATTTCCTGAATGTAATCTTTATTACCATCATTTGGAAAACTTTTTGCTGGCACCTCGATACGATGTGAGTAACAGGCGCCATCAAATGTATTGAGTTGTCGAAACATGTGCCGTAGGCTTACAAACAATCCCCATTTTTGCTTACATGCTGTTGCATTTTTTCACTGCCATTAACCGCTGCTGGGCTGTTTGTTCAACATGATTATTTACAACAATTCGTCGCGAATAGAGGGCTTTTATTGATATACACCGCTT
Organism: Tenodera sinensis; assembly: GCA_030765045.1. NCBI lineage: Eukaryota > Metazoa > Arthropoda > Insecta > Mantodea > Mantidae > Tenodera > Tenodera sinensis. The sequence goes on along the minus strand of CM060968.1, from coordinate 96,138,727 downwards.
TTAGTTTCGATCTTTAAATTATGGTTCTGACAATGTGTGTGTGGTTTTTTTTAACTATTAAAATGTTAACACCTTCCATCTTGCTGCAAAACACAATGTGGCTGCAGGAAACTTTTGATTTTCGATACCTATCTTTACTAATAAATATTGCGGCAGTTAAATAAATTTATGAATATAGCATTGGTTATAAGACAAAACAAAAGTACAAGTATGCACATGTACAGCACTCATAAACCTTTCTCTACATTTATCACTTGACAGATATCTCTACATAGTATGCTGTCCATATATAGTGATCCTCCTGCCCACTTTTACCTTATCCACAGTGATGTGTTGGCCCAGAAATTGTTTCAAATTAGATCATATTTATACTAAATTGCTTTTAGCAGCTTGTCTACATGTAAGAGGCGTTTCGATCAGGGACCGCTACTTTTCAATCAAGCAGCTCCTAAGCAGTGTTGCCAACCCGTGGGATTTGTCCCATCTTGTGGGGCATTTTGACAAATAATTTTCAGAAAGGGACAGAGGGACTTTTTTTAAAAAACTGAGATGAATATGGGACATTTAATAATTGCTGCCTCTGTCATAGTGTGGTAATGGTTATGGTATACACAACAAAGATAAACTTTTCACAAGGCACACGCAGTCATTTGTGCAATCAGCACTCTCACTAAGGGCACAGTAGGCTTGATTACATAACAGTAGCAGCCGTGCACTATTACCTATAGGTGTGATTCCAGTATGTGTTTGGGGAGTAATGTTTCCATAAAAGAAAAACTGCATCTACTGATAGGAGGAGTAAGCACTTCAATAACATGTCCTGATTTACATTATACACTACTAACTGGGTATTGAAAAGGCGCTAGTAAGTACGGTAATAGTACATCCTAAACTCCACTACTAATTTATCTCCCTGCATTTTTGTAAAGCTAGAGGTCACATGTTTTTCTTAACTGGGACACTTCATGCAGAAAAGGGACATTCCGAGTCCTCGTTTGGGGCTTTTGAGCTTCAGAGGTTGGCATCACTGCTCCTAAGGGACTTAGGGAGACTGAGTGCACACCGGACCAGGTCTCCCAGCGCGATAAAATCCCCCACGCCAATCTGGGAATCGAACGCGGATCCCCGCTTGGTAAGCAGCAACGCTACCACCACGCTAAGGAGACGACCATACTTGATAATATTTTCGCAAAAACCTTATGTTTGTGAAACCTACGTATTTTTTAGTCTTCACATTTATAAGATTGATACTTTTTCTTTCTCTTTTAGTTTCCATTAGTAGTGAACGGAAATAATATATTTGAGCATTTTTCTTTATTAGAAAATCCAAGTCATTCTTTTTAACAAGTCAGGTTCAGTTAAGCACATGTAGCATTTCCTCTACATGATGTCAAGTGCAAAAAAAAAAAAAAAAAAAAAAAAAAAAATAAAAGGCCCTCTATTCTTCAAGAGTTCTTTTTTTTTCGCGACCCGGTACTTGTAGTGCTATATTGTAATTAGTAAGGACAAAGCAACCAGTAAATTCTTTCTTCTTTTTCTTTCCTTCTAAGTTTAAGGGTTTCTTTATATTTCCATACCTTAACACAAAAGAATCATATTTAGCGAGTTTTTCCTACATATATTGCCTGTTTCTATTTATGACCTTTCCTTTGCTTAGCGTTTCGTTGTTTAATCAACTCTTGTGCTTGAGTATAGCAAATTAATGTAGGCAATCAATGAAGAGGAAGTTAAAATTGCTGCTGTCTTTTGGCTTTGGATGAAAACAGGTTAACTAGTTCCTCTAGAGCGGCATTTCCTTTTACTTTGCTGTGATGGTCCTTATTTGTAACTTGCCATATGTATGGCAACCGTTTGTAGGCTTCAAAACTTTCCAGAACAATGTCGCGCCCTGACATAGAGCAGTTTGTAAAACGTGCGCTCTCAAAGATGTCTCTCGACTGACTGATACTGTTTGGAAGGTTTACCCATTGACTAACAGGTTCGCACCACGGCTTGGAGCCGCTCCACGTAAGATTTCCCCGTTCATTATGTGGCAGTTTAGTGTCCTGTCACAGCGGTCTGCTCGATGTTAGCACACCCAACCACACCATGACTGTCACCATAAGAGTTTGGAGCAGCAATGTCCAACGTTTCCGAAAAGACGAGGGGTTGTACTTACCTCCTTCCACTTTATGCGGACTCTGTACGCAGATATATGTAGAGCTATACTCACTCTTATACACACTATTCCTGCAAATGCTTATTTCTCTATATACTACATTTTAATCTACATAAGCATTTTCAAAAAGTATCTTATTGCTAATTTTCTTGTAGGTGCAAGAGGAATACAGTAGGCTGCAAGCGACAGTGAAGTGTTTTAAGAGCTAGTTGCCGTGTAATGCCTTTGAAATTCCGTTCTCTTTGGAAGGCCAAGAAATAAAAAAACGAATAGGACATTCGTATTTAAGGAAAGTACAAGTATTGGCAAATTCAAACAAATAATAAAGAATATCTCGGAAATGGTTCACTCAAAAAAAAAATAAATAAATAAAAAAAAATAACGAGATCCACATTTTTACTTAGTAAGCTTTTGTCTATCTCCTACTGTTTACCACTTATGCAAAAATCATGCAGAATGAAGAGGTGTTCAGAGGAAACTCCCAGAAAATTCAAGATATGACTTATAAAGGGAATCGCCTGTTAGTGTCCGTCACTGGATACTGACTATCGGCCCCTCCGACTGAAGAAGTGGAATGGGAAATAGCCGCTCATTACGTAAGCGTCTCCAAAGACACAAGGTTGGACATTCGCTGGTTTATATGAAGTCTTATCGTGCGCTCTTGTGAAGAAAGAAAGAAAGAAAGAAAGAAAGGAAAGGAAAGAAAGGAAAGAAAGGAAGGAAAGGAAGGAAAGGAAGGAAAGGAAGGAAAGGAAGGAAAGGAAGGAAAGGAAGGAAAGGAAGGAAAGGAAGGAAAGGAAGAAAAGAAAGGAAAGGAAGAAAAGAAAGAAAAGAAAGAAAAGAAAGAAAAGAAAGAAAAGAAAGAAAAGAAAGAAAAGAAAGAAAAGAAAGAAAAGAAAGAAAAGAAAGAAAAGAAAGAAAAGAAAGAAAAGAAAGAAAAGAAAGAAAAGAAAGAAAAGAAAGAAAAGAAAGAAAAGAAAGAAAAGAAAGAAAGAAAGAAAGAAAGAAAGAAAGAAAGAAAGAAAGAAAGAAAGAAAGAAAGAAAGAAAGAAAGAAAGAAAGAAAGAAAGAAAGAAAGAAAGAAAGAAAGAAAGAAAGAAAGAAAGAAAGAAAGAAAGAAAGAAAGAAAGAAAGAAAGAAAGAAAGAAAGAAAGAAAGAAAGAAAGAAAGAAAGAAAGAAAGAAAGAAAGAAAGAAAGAAAGAAAGAAAGAAAGAAAGAAAGAAAGAAAGAAAGATGATTCACGTATTGTTGAAGTGTCTTTTCCGTGTCGTTAACGGAGTATTGCATCTTTCTACAACTTTTCACATTCAATAAGTTTAAAATGAGGAACTTTTCCGAAGCTGAAGTTGTTCGAAGTGTCACATTGATACAGGAAGGTTGGACAGTTCGCGCAGTGGTTAGAGGAGGTAATGTGGCTTCATCTGTTGCGGGAAGGGTCTGGAAAAGATTTATTGAAACTGGGACCTATGCTAGAAGACCAGGCCAGGGTCCAAAACGTAAAACGTCGGCTATAGGCGACCGATACGTGGTCAATTATTGTGCTCTTCGGCGACGCACTACCATTGCTAGAGGCCATCTAAATAACCTGTGGGCGGCAACTGGTGTTATTGCTAGTGATCAGACATTACGAAACAGACTTCGAGAGGTGGAATTAAGACCACGAAGAACTTGCAAGGTCCCTCGATTGGAGCTTCGTTACAAGGTAGATGGATTGAGGTTTGCTCAACAACATAGGAACTGGCAGCTTCATCACTGGCGCAATGTACTGTTTACAGATGTATCTCGCTTTCGCTTAGCACAGTGTGATGGACGTTTCCATATGTATCGTCGTCATGGTGAGTGTTATGATGAAGCTACAGTCCAAGAAATTGACAGATTTGGCGCTGGGTGAGTCATAGGTTGGTGTGGCATCAGTATCGACGGTAAAACTGATCTCGTGGTAGTCAGAGGACGACAAAATGCTGCCAGGTACATTGCTGATATTGTACTGGATCATGTTATGCCTATTGCAGTTGGGATGGGGTCCGAGTTTGCATTGCAAGCCAATCCTGGTGCCACTATAGCCGCCTCACAGAATCTCCAATTAACTGGCCTGCTATGAGTGCAGACCTCAGTCTCATTGAACATTTGCGGAATGTGCCAGAACGCAATGTCCGGAAGCGTCCTATAGCTCCCCAGACTCTTCAAGAGCTTGCAGATGTCCTCACTCTAGAATGGGACGTCCCACAAAGAGAAGTGCGATGGTTGATCAGAAGCATACCTCGAAGGCGTGCAACAATAATACATGCCCATGGGTGCCATACAAGATACTACAATGCCTTGTTTTTGATTCAGTGGAAGGATCGTCCATTGTTTTCTACACTCTGCTTAATTTCTACTTACAGTAAGCAAGTTTGTTATGAGAAGTAAACATGATTGGTGTTATTGTTAAATAAAGGTTAGTTATTAAAAATTATTGGTTGGTCACAACAAATACCACCACTTAAATACACTTGATGCTCTGGGCAATCTTTTGTTTTTAATGTGTGCCATAGTACATTCTGTTCTACTAGGTCGAAGGCCTTCTCAAAGTCCTCAAAGACAAGGTGAGCCTCCAAATTAAGTTATATTCTCTTTTCTATAATTTGCTTAAGGATAAATACATTGTCATATGTTGGTTTTACCGCTCTAATTGTCACGAGTTCACATCAGTGGCGCAACACAGCCTGACCCTCAGTTCTTTGATGCACGTACCGCCAGGTGGGGAAACCCGATGTCAACCGTTCTTTGTTGTGCATCGCGGCCGGTGTCACAGTATTTTAGATTTAGGTAAACAGTACGAATAACCAATTTAACTTTCGTTTAGCCATTAAAGAAAAATACAAAAAAAAAATACATTTGCCAAGTTGCAAACAAGAATCGCATTCTGCTCATGGCCACGAAGCAAATACATTGCATCTGAGCTAACATGTAATAACAATAAACTGCAAATTTCATTAACGTAATATTTAAATAAAAATACTTTTAAAAATCCTTCATAATCCCATTGAGTTTAGTTGGGTGCTACTGAAGTCGGTAAGTGATCTAGAAAATTTACCAAAATAGCAATTGAAAAGTATTAATTCATGGAAATAGTTCTTAGCGACACAATAATAAGTTGTAACGGTGAACAGAAGAAGCTTGATAAAATCACACTCCGCAGATCAACGCTTCTAAACCCTAAATGATCGCAGTATCGATTTTATTTGATTATTAATCCAAGTATATAGCTGCAATTCCAGGAGAGCCGGACGCGCGTGCTGCACCAATTTCATGCCGATCTGCGGTTTTCACGAGGGACTAACCGTATAGTGTATATCAGCTATCATTAAAACTTCCATGCGGTGGGTGCAGAAATAAAATGTGCTTAAAAACACACACGTAAACGGCAATGGAGGGTGTAATATAAAGACAAGGTATATGAGCAGCGGCAGTAACGCTCTTTATGGGGTAGTACAGCAGTTTCTGTCGCATTTTATTGCTGGTGACAGTAGCTCTACTACCTCCGGTGACGACTTTCCAAGAACCGAAAAACACCAAACTATTTCAACTTCCAATGGTGTTCCAATGCATGATTTGCTTGACGAAAGCACATCACAACTACCTACGCATTTTACCACAAAAACTGCATTTTAAGTATAAATGCTCTTTGTTTCTCACAAAACACCTTAAAGCAACCCAAAAAGTTAGTTGGAACAAAGTGTGTGTAGCAATCGTGATTCGCAGTTGCCTGTTCTGCACTTTTTGTGGAGAATTTTCTTGTCGCTCTTCATTTTGATACAACTTACAAATTAAACACCCTTAAATGTCTTTATCGCGTGGAATATGTTTAGATCGGAGGAGTAAAATTGAGCATTCAGTTTTGAGTGAAAAGTCTCACAGCAGTTAGCAGTCGCTATTTGTGTGAACATAGGTATGGGTTAAATGATTAAAAACAGTCATTCAGTTGTTTATGCGTAGGTTTTCTGGACATTAGTGTTCAATTTGCTCAGGCAGACCAAGTATCGTTTTTAGGATCTCCCGATTTCAGATTCCTTCAATTTAAAAATGTTTGATAACCACTATGACTGAACAAGGTGAAATCTGCAGCCTCTTGTACTTGTTTGGGGCCAAGCATAGCGACTGCTTGACTGCCTGGATTTCAAAGGCAGTCTTAAGTCTGGATTAGTATTACTTGCAAAAGGACAAAGCTTTCTTATATGGTTCGTATAGTTTGGGAACGGTCCTAAAAGAAAGTAGGTTTCTCCTTAATAACAAGAGTTGTAAAAATGTGGTTATAAAAATTATGATATATATTCCTTATGAGAATTCAGCTAACCAAGACGACCGATTATTGGTGGTGATGATTATTATGTACTTCAGTAAAGTCTATTAAGAGGCTTAGTAATAAATATAACGCACATCTCTGTGGTTGGGGATAGCATGTGTCTCACATTCAAGACTTCCCTAGTTCGTGTCTCGGTTAGCGTGAGTTGCCTGGATTAGGCTTTTTTTTTCCCCTTCCTTGTCCTGAAAGATGAATGTTAGGTAACCCTTAGCTCAATGGGCCCCGGTTCACTTGAGCATAATTCGTTTGATATGACATAACCAGTTAAAGGGTGTAAGAAAAACCAAATATAATAAAAATTAATGAAATCACTGAATGGCTAATTAGGCACGCAATTTATAGTATTTTAAGTCATCATTGTAGGGAATCTAATTTGCTGTTATCACTGCAGCGTTTCTTGAAGCATTGTACATATTTCCAACGGCATCAGAGGGTACCCTTATCGCCCAACCGCTGATACCTCCTGCCACAGAAAAGTCCACGGAGGAATGCAGCAAGGGCGTGGCGCGTCGACTACCCCGAACGTTAGGTGACTATTACGCCTTTCAGGGACACCATTTTTCTATCATGCTACCTACTCAATTTGCATCACAAGCCTGAGTGCACTCCGGACCAGATCTCACAACGGGGAAAAAATCCCCACACCGGTACTGGGGATCGAACTCGGGTTCCTCGCGCCAGAGGCAGTCGCACTACCACTGTGCTACGGGGAAGCTCGAAAAAGTTGCGTTTCCCAAATGTATTTACATGTTCATCGGTTATCGAATATAAAACATAAAAGTTGCTTTTATTTTGAAGAATTTTTACACTCATGAGATCATTGAGAGTTTGAGGTTTCAGCTAGTTTGTTTTTTTGGACTTCATGTCAGCCATCATGGAAAACATTTCTTGCAGCAGCGTTTTCATGTGGCAACACAAGTAGTAGTTTAGCCAATTTTGAAATATTTGAGCTTCAAAACTTAAAACGACCAAACTAAATTCATAGGAAATTAATTGAAACACTTTACATCTTTATTTTAGTAATGCCGTACTTACTCGAAAATAAAATCCCCATTTTAACGGAATTATTTCCGAAAAGCTGGGAGGGTCTTACAAAGAGTATTTCGGTAAATTAAAGTATGAAGTGTATTACTGAACTATGAATTTAATAATTGTTTTATTAAACACTTACTATTGTTGTTACTCGCATGCTGCTTTACTACCTCGCGCCCCTTCATTTGCATCATTTCTCAGGTCACTGCACAGCACTCTCTTCTCTTTCACACACTCCGTCACTGCATCATCCACTGCAGCACGATGTCCTTTCTTAGGGCCAGGAAGATATTGAGTTCCTTTTTTCCTTTGTCTCTCTGATTCACCAGTAATGAATCATATTTGGTTGTGCCATATACTCTCGACAGTGGCTCTTATAGTATTTTGTCCAGCGAATTCCAAAACATCTAGCTTGAAGCCTACAGTTAAACTTCTTCGTGAATTCATGTTACTGCTAACATGTACAGGTACAAGAGAAACGCACTTTCAATAAGGCTTCTGATTTTATAATCAAGGATCTTTTAACTAGTAAGAAGGCAGGTAGAAAGGTCGAAGCTATAAATTAAATTAAACTATTTTGTTGCTTAACGACGCTGTCAATAATTACCAGGATCATTAGTGTCGCCAGTGTGCCGGAATTTTGTCCCGCAGCAGTTCTTTTACATGCCAGTAAATCTACTGACATGGAGCTGTCTTTTTTAAGCACACTTAAAACAATCGGATTTGAACCAGCGACCTTGGGATCAGTAGGCCAATGTCTAGCCAACTGAGCCACCCAGACCAACAGGATACTCTACAATAACAGCTCTGCGTTCCTATGTTATATTTCGAAGAAAACACAGTACAGTTGACTGCAAAGTTTGTGCGGTACGGGTGCATGTCATTGCCAGTGTTTTATCAAGAGATAATGAAAATGACAGCAATTCAGACGAAGAAGACGAGGGAGAAATGTCGGGAATAGAAGAAATACAAATTAAATGTAAAACGTTAGAGAGACTAATAGGGTAATACATATGGCCGACATCATTGGAAGTGATTTGAGTTGCTGTACTTCTTGAGCGCAGTAACATGAGATCAAAGCACACAGCATCTGATTGTTGTTTCTGCTTCTGTGTGCCAATGTTCCCGCAAAAGTGAGTAATTCGTATCTAACCTCTAATTTAGAAACTTTATTCGTCAGGAACTAACGCACGACGTATGCTGTTGAGTGAAGGTCAATGTCTAATTGCCCGCTCCTTTCTTCGCAGGCAAGTGAAAGGTAAAACCATCTGATGTACGGTAACAAAGAAATTCTGAAGAACTGTTTTTCTAGGAACTAAAGCCTGTCTCAAATTAACGTGTAGGTATAACATTCGCATGCATATATTGTTTTTGCAAAGTTGGTCCGCAAAACTGGGCAGGTCTTACAATCGAAGTGTAGCGGCGGCGGGCGTCGTCGTTGTGCTCGGCTGTTCGGTCGGCGAGTTGTCCTTAGCACCGGCCACATATACTAATGTCGATATAGGAATGTGGGGAAACAGGTCAGGTTGATCTCAGGGTATTAATGAAAGTCACGGGGTATCTTCGGGTGTCCACCAAAGAACACGACAATACTGTCTTCTGCACTATACTTTTACGTTATTCCCACTGTCGTAAAAATTGCCTAAAATGTGCCAGAATTCTTCGAGAACAATCGCCGCGAAATTAACTGTATAAGATTTCTTGTCCCTAGTAACCGGTATTCCTCTGATGAAACTTTAATCCCCGATATTCCTAATTTCCGGACTGCCCATTCGCGGAGACATATGTCCGTCTGGTTACACCGCTGAAGTCCTCAAAATTCCCTTCTGGTTTTCTCAACCTCCTCTTCTGGACCAGACCGACCCATCTTTTATTTTCGAAAACATTCCACCCTCATTAAAATCAACGATTTAAGGGAGAAAGATGTCTTCGAAACGTCCACTCCAAGAATCCTGGCTGTTCATCTTTGAAAGTATTGATTACGAAAGAACTTCCCACATAGGGGGTTTTATTTTCGAGTAAATACGGTAGTCTTAAATATGTGATTTGGGGGGGCTTCGCCGAAATGTCTTCCTAAGGCTCAAATTTTGCTATGCGTAGCGGAATTCCGCTATGGTTGGCAACTCTCGGACAACACAAAGACGTCTTTACACGATAATGAAACCCCTCTATAGAACACGTCCAGGGAAATTTAGTTTCTGATCAGTTATGATATCTATTTGGCAACATGCCCTATTAACGCCTGCACAGAATCTCTTGCCAATAAATAGCTACCGGCAGAAGCAGCTACCCAAACTTCGCAAACACGACAATATAACATAAGAGTGCTGACAATATAATTACGAAGGCCATTATAACACGCATTGCCTCTTCCAAACTGCTATGTAGTCATAGCACAGGATTTAATGCTTGCATTTATTACTAGGAAAAGCCATTAAAAACGTTGTTTCACACCCGCTCCTAAGCCGTAATTTATAGCTTTGTCCACGTAGGTTCTAAGTGCAGCGAGTTGCGTCATTAAGATGCCGTGCCACCGATTCCTCCTCTAAAATGGAACGCTATGCTAGCACAAAATCAAAAACATGACTCCCCACTTGAATAACAAAAATGCTGATGTTCAGTTAACTTGTGTAAAACCCTTTCAAACTAACTTAAGGTGTGGGCACATTCCTCGTTTTCTCTTTAAGAAGTAGGTCACTTCAAAAATGAACTGTAAAAATAATACTGCTCTAAGTCTAGAGAAGGGCCTGTCAGAGCCTCTCTGGAGATTTCAGAATGATCCCGACAGTTTTTACACGCCGGCTAGTGAGGCAAGTATTGAAAAAGTAGGAGCAGCTGAGCCTTTCTGAAACCTGGATGAGGGTAAACACGCATGTCCAGTTGGCTTAGGGCAGGCGTGGTCAAAATCGACTCAAAAGGGCCACTCCGCTGAAATGCGCTCTTGTCTCACTGCATCGGTCATTCCTCCCCATCACTGCTGTTCAGCTTTACCTTTGCTTCTGACACACCTCATTCAGTGGCGAGTATGGCTTCGTCGGGATGTCTGTTTCATGAAGAGTGGTAGAGAGTTTATTGTAAATTACAAAAACAGTAAAGTTTGCTGTTTAATATACGGATTTCAATTTGTAAATATAAAACGTTACAATGATCAAACGTCACTATGATCAGAAGCACAAAACAAAATGTTGTGCCTTATAGGTGTTTATTTACAATATTCGTATTTGTAAACTTAAAAGAGACGATATGATTCCATTTTTTAGGAATTTAGCTTCTCATTCGTTTGATATAAGCTATTGCATTTTGTGTTTCAAAGTTTGGACACAATATTGAGTTTAAAACCACACAATTTATTATGTTGATCAAATTATTTTAAAATATTTTAAGGCTAAGTAGCAATGGAACTGTACTGCTTTATTTATTGTGAAAGAGAAACAATTTGGTATGTTAATCATAAGGCAGCGTAAGAATATTATTTGCATAAGATAAATGAAGGTTATGAACTTGATTATGTAATTTGCCTAACCACAGTATGTGGCTGTAACAATGATTGTATGCAAAATATGTTTAATGTAAACAAAATAGTTATTAACATCACAGAAATAATTGCTACCGCGCAGGTGGAAAGAAGCTATCACTGGGCTTGTATCAAAACAACCTTCGTCACTCGGCAAGAGAATGTTGGGTGAGTAAGGCAAGTTCAATCGCTACCTTTCATCTCGTGCCCATACCTGGCTTAGGATCATCGCACTTTTATGCTTTTACTAACGATAAACAGAGATCATCATTATAAACAATGAGGTCTATGCTAAGATGGTCTGCTTCGTCCCTATAGAGTTAAGTAAACTCTACAGTGAAATGAGTAAACGTAAGCTTTCATGGGCAATGTCAGAATTACCTGTCTACTACTATTCTCTTTCCTGTTGTGCACATGAATTTCGTGGACAGAAATTATATTTATATGACCACTTTTACAGTGTGATTTCACACACCCTAATTATCAGAAAAGGAATGCATGTTATCGAAATCCGGGTCCATTCACTGAAGTACATTTCATCAAGAGTTTCTCTGTTATTCTATGCATGGTTTTTGTGGCTATCATATTAATGCGAAACTGCCAAATGCGTTGTGGCGTTCAAGAAAGCAGCAGAAAATGAAAACTAATTTCTTTTGATCCATATTTTATGGATTGTTACTTTCCTAATATACAACATGCTTTTTAGAGTCTCCATGAAAAATCAATATTCATTATGAGCGCACTGAATCACAATCCTCATTAAAGTCGGCAAAGCAAGTAATGAAAACTAATGAACCTTCTTCTCCGGATTCTGAATGTTTCTGGCGAAATTAATAAACGTATGGGGTTATCTAAGCATTACTTATGCTCCTAATGGTTTATTATATGATTTTATATATCATTTATGCAACGTTATCCGTCTCATCTGAAAATTAGCTAGCTCCTAAAAATACAAAGGGCAAGCGCGCACGCATACATACACAATCTCTCTACCTCTCCCTCTCTCTCTCTCTCTCTCTCTCTCTCTCTCTCTCTCTCTCTTCAACTATACAGCCCTAATGAATATACTTGTGGACCTGCTTTAACTTAATTTCTTCACCTTACTTCAGTACAAACTGCTCAGGTTTCGTTGAGAAAGTTCCTAAGCACATGTTGTGAAAGTTAAATATTTAGTTTCTCTACAGTCTGTGCGGAAAATATGTTTTGAAGTCCTCTGATCCCCTAATGTGTTATTAATAGGTCCGGTCCGGTCCCGTTTGTGTAAATGTGTATGTGTGGAGAGAGCATGAGTGCGTGTGTGTAAGTGGGGGGGGGGGGCTGAGTGAGTTCGCACGCACTGTCAAACTTGGGCAGAACATCTTTCAAGGATGCAAGTAGCCCGCCTCCATGAGACATACTTAAGCTTGTGTCACAATCATTAGGCACCGATTTCAGGCTTGGTTGGAGTGATTTAGCTGTATTATTTCTTTCCCCCTTACCCTCAGAAGACGTGTGTCGGATAATAGTAGTGGTAGTGGTGGTGGTAGTCGTCATGGTGCCAGCAGCAGCGGCGACAGCAGTGAATTAAAAACTGTAAGAATACATAGGCCTAAATGCCCCATGCCTATGATTGGGATCGAACCCGGAAATATTCCATGGCCAGGAACGCGAACGGCCACGCTATACCCCACTACGGCACGGCAGGGTGTAAGCCGATAACTATGTTCTATGAACTCCTTTACATAGCTAACACAGGTAAGTATGGGAGAATATACAAATTAACGCAGAATTACAATTTGCCAAAACATCTTTATACACTTAATTTGATGCTGTAATATTTAACAAACGTTTTATGTCTTGCGAATCTCGTAATATAACAGGAGAACCAAAGCTCTCCTTCAGATACCACATGTATAAGCGTATCTCAAAATTCTCACTATGCACTGGCAATTTTAAGCTCATACTAGAATTAATAAACGAGTAGCATAAAATTAAATACCGCCATGCGACCAAAATTTCTGTAGATTTATTACACTATAATGTTGTTATTGTTTGGTTTATAAAAACAATAGAAATAGAAATGGTGGATTAAATATCTATTTTCTTAAAGATTTCACAGTATTTCCACTTTTTAAAATAATATGAATGCCAGCTTTCGTGTTACAAAAACGTAATGGTTTTATAAAGGCCAAGTAACCCAAATGTTGAGATCATAAGCTATTTTAATCAACATTTTGGCTTCAGAAAGTCCTTAAGCCACATGACCTTCGGTCCATAAATCATGCAGGTGCCTCTTACGCTGTTTTAAGAACATGTACCAAGTTACTCATATATAGAAAACAATATTCACAACCTTAAATGTTGTTTCTTACAAACGCGCTATCCTATTTTAATTTAATTTTAATGGAAATGTTAACTCAGGTTTTTCTTCAACTCTCTAAGGGCTATGAGTTATTGAGTGGGGCCGTGCAACGAAAATTCTTCTTCCTGGCACGTCCCAGAATTTAATATAAGTAGAATTCCTTCTCTTAGAGGCTATTCACACTCCACAACGTATTATCTCAGAGGAAATAAGGATGCACCGATATCCCGCAAAAGTAAAAGAGGAAAAATAACGGCAGAAAAATGATCCGCAAATTAAGATCATGCATTTTTTATTGCATAAGAAAGTAGAGAATGCATTTATCGTGTTGTGAAAATTCATTCAGGAATTTTTCGAAGCGACCTGAAGATCATGTAGCAGCAGCAGCAGCATGAAATGTGCACTTAAAGTCCTGCCTTCAGCTTTCCTAAGAGCTTCTCACATATTTGTTGTCATGACAGAAGTTGTTTGGTTAGGTCATTAAGCTATTAACTTTTCTGTGTCTTTCCTGGTTACTGAGCGACGATTTAATATCCTACTCTAATAATTGCAGTTCTACATATCAGACAGATACACAATAAACTTCAACCAGCTAAAATGAAAGCCATAGGCAAAGCAAACTCCTGGGAAAAATATACGTTGCACACGGTGAATACCACCAGCAAACAAATCATAAATAAAAGTTCGTTTACAACATGTTGAGTGGTGATTTAATTAAACCTCTAGAATAATTCTTAATAAAATTATTACATTCTTATTTTGTAATGTGTTGCACTGTATGATCATATACATTTTCAGTGTCTCAAAAACAAAACTTGGATAACACAACTTTCATGTAATGTTTTGTCCATCTGTAGAGGTATGCATTGAATCTAACTCTTCCACAATTGTATACATGAATTTATATTTAGACACACTTAGATTTATTTCAATTGTACATCAATCCAGAGTTAGGTTCTCTCTTCGCAACTACTGTGCTATGCATCCTGGAGCGGCTGTGCGCAATACAGACAGTGTCGACCTTGTTCTAATGTCCGTGTGATCGTAACCTGCAGTACTCTCGTGGGACCAAAAAGGTACTGAAATGCCTCGCCATGGTTACGAGAAAGAAAACAAATTAACATTCTTGTATTATTTATATTACAGTATGATTCCATATGTTGGCAGAGATTTAGTAATGGAGAGTACAACATATTGTCAGTTTCTTTCGTAGCAAATGTATTTTCCACCTGGCTATTAAGAAACAATTTTGATAAATTTACGAATACTACTGCATTTAAGTGATTCTTGCAAGCGTATGCTAGGTCTAGAATCGGTGTCGTCACTACTTCACCAGTTTCTATGCTGAATGGATTAAATAAAGCTCCATCTCTCGCAGCCAGCAGCGTGATTATGTTGTATGCTGCATTGTATCAACTTCCTGGGGAATATTTGAGTAAGGAACGTTTTTGTGGGCGTGGGCGGAAAGGGGAGAGATCTGGGGACGGCAAGAATAATACTCAACAAGGAGGGGAACAAGTATCTACAGACAAGGAAACAATAACCCAAAAAGGAAATAATGATTTGAAATGGAAGCCTACGCGAAATGAGAACGTTCCTGATGCTTGCTTCGCTTTTGTAAATGCACTACAGTGTTGTTGTTGTAGTCGAGTATAATCATTGTTTCACGGGATATTATGAACAAGGTGGTGATGCTGCGAAACGTAACAATACCTGGTCGGATCTGATAACAACAGCTTTTAGCACAAAAATACTCTTAAAGTAAAACGGAATAAAAAAATGAAAAGAAAGAACCTTCTTTGCTCCTATTTTTTTCTCTCTTCTCTCTTCTCCATTCGTTTCCCCACCCTCCTATGCTTCATCTCTTTCACCCTCTGCCCCCACCCCAACCACCGAAACACCAAGCCATCTCTTAGAAAAGTCCACTTTCTTTCGAAATGTCTAAAGTAATCTTACAGATGGAAGCTATAAACCTATATTACTCTGAAAAAGAATTTTCTATTTTTCTTTTTTATCCTTCTTATAAAAATTTAATATTACTTTTGAGATACAGTAGGAAGGAAGGACCGAGGAGTAAGAGAGAGTGGTAAAGGGGAAACTAAAGGGGGTGGGTCGAAACCATCTGCTTCTCATCATGCACACATCGAATAAATATCAAAGAACAAATAAATACGATACTACTGCCTTAAATGCATCGTTACTGTAGCTGGCGGTACCGAAACATAATGTTAGAGGAGGTGGAAGGTATAAAGAGCTTTAGTAGTGCAAGGTTTCATCAGAGGTTTTGAATGATAAAAATATCAACAGAAATTATTTGTCGTCAATGAGTTAGACGTGTTTCCTTCACCGTTATAAACACGATATAAATGACGTTCAGTCTCAGAAAAGTACACTAAAAGCTCTTTTGATCATGATAAAAACAAATAAGAATGCAAGTGCCAAATAGTAAGTTTACAAATTAGCCAATGATCGATTACCATGAATAAAAAACCGAACAAGATGGCTCCGCGTGTGAGGCCTTCGGGAGGTCGTGGGTTCGATTCCCGTGGTCGACCTACCTGACCCATGGGTTTTTCCGGGGGTTTCTCTGGTCGCTAGGCAGATGCTGGGGAGCATAATTACATCCCGAATTTCCTGTCCATTTCACCTCATTAATCATTTCATTCATCCTCATCCCGTTGGTTCTTTCAGAGTCGCAAGTGTCAGCGAAGGCGTTAGATGCAGCTTGGCAGGGATGACATGCGTCTTCTTGTCGGTGGGTTCCGGTGAGGTGGATGAGGGGGGATTTAGGGGCGTTGGACCCCGCCTAGGTCCTCCTGGGAGGACACGGAAGACCTAGAGTAGTCGTCGAACTTGGTAAACCGTAGGGACCTCTGCCAATGTTTGTACCGCTAGTCTGGATCTGGCCACCCGGTGTCTCCTCTCACCTAATCCTTCGTCCCGGGGGTGCCTTCTTGGAGGCATATGTGCAACAAGGGCAGCTTCAGTGCCGAACCCCCTCCGTATCTCTCCTATCCCTATTGTTATAAACGAGGAGAAAAAAAGTTTAATATTTGGTTTCCTGAAGCAAAAAATTACGCATGTTTCTTGCTTGCTTGCTTGCTAAGTTCAAAAAATTAATTCAACAATTCTTCTGTATTATGTATCCCATTTAAACATTACGGATAACCAAGGCCCGCTTTGAGAAAAACGTTTATCTGAATATTTTTAGGCAATTTATTTCTTATACCACTGTGCATTCCTTGAATACTCTTCTACATAGCGTCCATTAAACATTCATCCTAGCTTTGCACATTTTTTTACTTTCTCTGCCATTTACCCATGTGTAACGTGTTCACCAGGTGATGTGGTTAGTTTTCTTCTTCTAAGGATAGGATTTAGGAATACTTGAAGTTCACTTCTGGTTAGGAATTTAAGAGAGGTATTCTTTCTGGGATAGGAGTAAGTAAGGAGAAAGAGCTAAGTCTTTCTCACAGAGAACCTGAGGTGGCTAGCAACACAGAGAAATCCGACGAGTCCAGTAGATAAAGATGTATTTAGGCAGCAGACATGTATGTGAGGAATCTAACAAAAGCCAGTTTTCCTAACAAGAGTACAGTTTACATCAATATTTATATCAGGCCAATGTCAGTGTGCATCAAGCCACTGCGCATGTCAAGTGCCGTGTGTAGCTGTTAGCCCAGCACACATCGTGTGTAAATTTAGAGTAGGGGGTACCTAGTAATGACTGATTACGCGTATAACGCAATGCGTAATGAGTAAAGGGTTCAAAGTATTAAGGATTTCGAACTCAGTACTGGACCGATGTTACGCAATAGTCTAAAGGTTATTTGTCCCTCTGGACTGAGAATTGTACTCTGACCTTGGCCTTTACACAAAAAACTTATACTATCTCTGTTGTACACAGAAATGAGTCACATAATTCTAATTTAATTAGTCCTCTTTAAAAAGCGTTCTTTACATCCAGTGCTATACATTACACTCCCCCTCTTATAAAAAGTTATCACCTTAGCTGGTGAGAACTTTAATTACCTAAAGGTCTTTTGCTTACTTCTGGTCCTATTAGAGATGGGTTCCTTACCCATAAAAATTGCTTCAGTCTGTGTTTCTCCATTGGCTGCTTCATTAAGATGTGACAACGAGTGAAGAGACACAGCTGGTGAACTACTCCCTGGTTGAGTGTACTGAACCCTTGCGTTGTTGTAATTGTTAACATTAACACAACATACTCGCTCCTGTGTTTGCCGAAGGCAATTATCAGTTACACATTTTTCTCTTATCCAAAATACACAATTTCTGCAACATTTGCAGTAACAGAAGCAACAACATAAACTTACAACAATCACAATAATTACTCCCAGTATTGAACTCCAGGAGGGTATATTTGCATACCATTTAGCAAAATTTTGGCGTTCCTGTTCTTCTATTAATTTTTGCACTTCGTCGGTCTTGATGCTGGCGATCCGCAAGTCATCCGCTGACGACATGATGTTCACTAATGGCACTTCTAACTGTAACTTATCAAAATCACTGGTTCTGTCATTGTCGAAGCAACAATCAAAATTTAGGGGTGCAGTAGGCATAAAATCTACTGTGGAATTAATATCAGTTGATGTGATTGCATACAAGGTTACATAGGAAGTGAAGGCCTTGCACCCTTGTGCAAGAGTGAGTTTTCCTTCATCTTTTATCTCCACCTTTTTTGTTTCTAAGGTACACAGAATTGTTACCGTATCTAGGTAAGGAGCTACAAACAACCATTGATTGCTTAAATGTAAAGGTATCCAGAAGGTTTTTTGAATTTTTAACATCCTAAGCTCACAGATGTTTGGAAATTTTATAGTAGAGGGATGCAATAAAGTGGCTTCACAATCTGTGCCAGGTACATAGGTTTGAATTGGGATTTCTTCTTTACACACAAATTGTAAATGGTTTGGCTTGTAACAAGCCGTTAACTCATTGTGAGACATCTTGCCAAAATGTTGATGTATAGGATCAGAAAAAATGTACTCTTTGTTAGAATTTATAAAACATAATTGTTACCCTGTTTCACGGGAAAGGGAAGGGTTTTGTACAAATGATATATGGTGCTAGATATAATAGGAATGTCTAATACATAAACTAAATACTGGTTGTATGCATAGGTGTGAGGTACTATGATTCGTTGAAGTTCTGAAAAAGGAAAGTTAGGATAATCCAACCCACTTGGCAGCTTATGACTGTGCAGAATTTTCTTAATTTTTTCAATTGTTAACAACTGAGGCTGAAAGATTCCCTGTTCAGCGTGAACAAATGTATCTATTAAAATTTCGAAACCATGCTGACTCTCATATAATCCCCTCTGAATAACTCTTATTTGCTCATTGATTAGACTTACCATCTTAAATTCTTCCTCTAGGCTACTCATCTGTTTATTAGTATATTTTACTAATTTATCAAGGTCGGATTTTAATGTTCTTTCATTTTGGTCAACTCTTTGTAAAGTTAAATTCACTGAACTAATTGTGGATTTAATTACTGTTAACTGTTCCTTGGATATATGCAAAAACTCGGCCTGTTCATTTTCAAGATGAGAAATGTGTTTATTATACTCTTCTGCGTCTGACTGTGATAGTGTACCAAATAAAATTTTGGCAACATCACCTACAAAATTCAGCACGCCTCTTTTTGTTCTAGTTGACTTCCCAACCTCATCGGCATGATTTGAATTTGAATTTTTAAGGTATTCCCCCACTAAATCTTTTAAATTGTCGATATACCTAATTTTTGCCCTTAGGTATTGTTCAAACGACCCGCAATCTGTCAAATGGTAATATGCCTTAGTCTTTAAATCTGAACAGAATTTAGATATCTGACGTTGGTGATCTTTAGTTTGCTTCCATATTGAACGTGTTGGTTCAAGGTTGACATAAGAGATAACCTTCCATTGCATAGGGTAGAACATGATAGTGCCTACTTCATCGAAGTATATGCCTGTTCTTGATTCAACGCTCTGAACATCTTGCAAGTTTGCACACTTAGTCCATAGTGCCAGCAGCGCTATTATTGCAAACTGTGTCCTTATCATGCTTGCTATTCCCTGAAATTGAAGAGAAATATGGTTTTAGCCTATTCATATGCACTTCGTGTTGTTTTCTCTTTCCTAATTCTTGTACAACAGCATTAGAACCCTTTATTTTCTTAATTTCAAATGGACCCTTCCAGAGAGGCTCTAATTTATTTCTTGCCTCTACTTTTAACAGCACTAAGTCACTTTCATCGAAATTAGCGGCGTTGGCTTTCACTCTTTCACTTTGAGACTTTTTGAATTGTATCAACCTTTCTTTGGCAATCTGGTGACAGTTTTGCATTTTCTGCTTCACTTCCTGCACCAAGTCATCATAATTATAGAGAGGTTGTGGTACTTGTTGCAACACACCCGGTATATTAGCCTTCCTACCGAATATAAGCTCATAAGGAGTGTACTTGGTGATTGAATGAGGAGTAGTGTTATATGTAAAACATGCGAACTGTATCCATTCATCCCAGTCGGGATTTTTAGGCTCGCAGAAACATCTTAGGTAATTCACTAAAGTTTTATGAGTTCTTTCTAAAGCTCCATTACTTTCAGGTCGGTACGCTGTAGTATTTATCTTTTCTATTTTAAGTAATTTACACAATCATCTAAACATGTCACTCATGAAGTTGGTACCTTGATCTGTAACAATGCTAGAGGGTATTCCAAAAATTAACACAATGTATTTCATAAAGGCAACAGTTACTGCCTCTATACTTTGATTCTCGATGGGTATAGCTATGATATATTTACTTAGATTATCTTGGCATGTCAGCAAATATTTATTATTCCTAACTGTCTGTGGAAGAGGACCAACTATATCTAAATAGATTTTGTTCCATGGTGCCTCTTGCGTGTCTGTAATTTCTAAAGGCTGCTTAATTTTAGGTCTAGTATCTTTATTAACTTGGCAAATTTTGCATTCCCTTATTAATTTTGTTACATCTTGCTCAATTCCTGGCCAAGATGTGTACAGTTTAATCCTCTCAATTGTCCTCTGAATGCCTTGGTGACCCCCAACGGGACAGTTGTGCATTTCCTCAATAATTTTTTGCTTCTTTTCCCATGTTAAACCCTCACTACTAGCTATAAGGCATTCCACTGGGTATCTGCTTAAGCAATCTGCATTACAGTTTCTCTTACCAGCCCTGTATTGTACTTCGTATTCATATTCCTCCAATAGTAGTTTCCATCTCATTAAACGCGAGCTGGGGTCCTTAACTTTAAAGATCCAAACTAGTCCACGGTGATCCGTCACTATTTTAAATCTTCTACCAAGCAAATAGGGTCTGAAGTGTTTACAAGCCCATACGATTGCTAATAATTCCTTCTCAGTAGTACTGTAATTTACTTCTGCCGTATTAAGCGTTCTACTCGCATAGGCTATGGGTTTATCTTGCCCCAGTTTACCCTGACTCAAGATAGCACCTATCGCAAATCCACTAGCGTCTGTAGTCAAGATGAATGGTTGTTCAAAATCTGGATATTGTAAGAGATACGCATGTGTAAGTTTATACTTTAGTAAGTCAAAACTAGCCTGTTCCGCCTCATCCCAAACCCATTCCTTATCTGCTTTAAGTAAATTTGTTAACGGTCTTGTTACTGCGCTGAATTGATCAATGAATTTTCTGCAATAACCAGCTAACCCTAAAAATGATTTTGTCTTTAGGCGTCTTTGGAGTGAGAAAGTTGTTAACAGCACTTATCTTTCTAGGATCAGGTTTGACACCTTCTGCTGTTATTACATGTCCTAGATACTGTAATTCTGCTCTCAAGAATTCACATTTATCAGGTTCAACTTTGATATTGTATTCTCTTAATTTTGAGAGTACGTCTATTAACTTATCATTGTGTTCCTGCAATGTTTCTCCTAAAACTAAAATGTCATCCATATATACAAAGCACCTATTTCCAATGGATTCTCTAAGTACAGCATTCATCATACGCTGGAACGTTGCGGGGGCAGACTTCAATCCGAAGCACATCATTTTATATTCAAAGTGACCACTTCCTGTGCTAAATGCTGTTTTGCATTGGTCTTCAGGATTAATTGGCACCTGTAAATAACCGCTAGCACAGTCTAGGGCAGAGAAGTAACGGGATCTGCCGATCTTATCTAAGATATCCTGAATATTAGGCAAAGGGTAACTATCCCCTACTGTGACCTCATTCAATTTTCTGAAATCTATGCAAATTCTCCATTTTCTTTTTCCCGACGCATCCTCTTTCTTTGGCACTACAATAAGAGGGAAATTCCATTCACTTTTACTATGAGTAATGATGCCCTGTTCTAACATCTGTTCTACCTGCGACTGAATTTCTTGTTGGTGGGCTACCGGTAATCTATAATTCTTTAGTGTAATTGCCCTTCCTTTTGGAATACTTGGAGTAGGGATTGAATGTTCGGCTGCTGTAGTAGCTGTTAATTTATCCCCTGGTAACTTGAAGACATCGACAAATTGTTGACAAATTTGTCTTATCTCTTCGGCCCCCTCGTTTATAGGCTTCAGCCTTAGATTATCATTCAAAAGTTTTATTCTTTGTGCAGTGAGTAGACTTTCTGTTTGTTTTTCAGGTCTTATCTGTGTGGGAGGTTTTATCAATTTGGGAACAGTATTCGCTACTAAAACCTCTGAAGTTACATTAACTAACATACAGGTGAACGAGTCTTCACACCTAACTAGACTAGCTGCACAAATCAAACCTGGCTGTAAAATTTGATGTTCAATATACCTAACACCTTTTTCCTGTGTAGGGAACTGTACCACAGTTTCACTATAAGGAGGTACCGTAACTGATTTAGTTAATACATAGCCATTTTGTGAAAGCCAATCTTGCCCCAAGATCATATTTAAATTCCTTGGTAATTTCTCTACCACATAACAAGTAAGTTGAACGGGTTCTAATGTGTTTGCTATCTCAAGAGAAACCTTTCCTTTGACTTTTAGTTTATTCCCACTTATCCCTTGGATTTCCATCTCACTCTTTTGTTCATTAAACATTTGCAATGAATTTTGTGTAACTAATGAAATTTGTGAGCCTGTATCAATAAGAGCTACTCCTACCTCTCCCACCAATTGTGGACTTAGTACAAAAATCTCATATGGTCCTAGACCTTTACCTTCGGTTTCTTGCCCTGAAACCACATTTTTAACACCTATATTACACCTTGGTAAACTAGAAGCGTCCCCCTGTTTACCTGATGAGCGAGAGGCGTCCCCCTGCTCACCAGAATCCATGTAACATTTTTTGTTACCACTAATGCGCGCATTATCTATAAGTCGTGACCCCTTGCCACAACTTTCCTTACAGCCAACCACATGGGCCATCTGTGGCTGTTCAGACAGCCCAATCTTTAGTTTCCCTTCCGGCATTGGCGTGTCTCATGCCCTTGCCGGTGACACTTTGCACACTTGGGTGCATTACCACAATTCTTAGCTATATGCCCTTTTTCTTGACACCTATAGCAGTTACCTACTGAAGCTATATTTACTTCCTTCTTTACTTGAGATTTAAAGTCCCTTTTTCCTGCATTACCTGCAAAATTCGACCATCCCTGGTTAGGGTTTCCTTTGAACCTATTTGACCTTACTTCACTTTCCTCCTGCAAAGCAGTTTCTACTAGCTGAGCTAATGAGTCATCCTCACTACGTGTTTTTACAATATATTTAACCCTCTCATCTTTAAGGCCCGCAACAAAAGTTCCTTTTAAAAATTCGCCTACTAGACGTAACCCACCTTCCACTAGCCCCGCATCTATTCTCTCTAATCTACTGCGAGCTTCTCTCCTTAGATCGACTCCCATAGAGTCTATCCTGGATCCCCATTGGGCTACCGTTTCTGCTTGTCCCTGTCGAGACGTAAAAAGCAATCCAGTGTAGTATTCTAATGTTCTTCTAACTGCATAATTCTCCTCAAGAATTGCCTTAACGTGCTCCCAAGAATGTCGTTCTGTTCTAGCTAATAATTTTTTCTTTAGCATCCCCGGTAATTTTTGATTCAATGAATTTTAGAAACAGTTGTTGCTTGTGAGGATGTACTACTTCTCTAGCTGCCTCTACACCATCTATAAATTCTCTGAGATGTTTTGGATTACCGTCAAAGGTTCTAGATATAAGTTTAGATGCCTCAATAACAGAAATATATAGTTCTGAATCAATCCCCCCATTGTCATTTTCTGCCATAGTGGATGTGGACTAACCTGGGTTTGAAGGGTAGACAGAAGCCTCGAAGTTCGGAGACCCAGTGATGGCCGTGAAGCTCCCCTCAGGGTAAGTCTCCTCTCGCGTCGAGTGCTGCTGCTGGCTTGTCACCAAAGTTGTCCCTCGGGCTGCAACAATGGTCGCTTATAGCAGCCTTCTGCCTACGGACTCGTTCCCAGCTGCCTTCTTCAGGTAC
The DNA here is from genome assembly GCA_030765045.1 of Tenodera sinensis. Taxonomy (NCBI): domain Eukaryota; kingdom Metazoa; phylum Arthropoda; class Insecta; order Mantodea; family Mantidae; genus Tenodera; species Tenodera sinensis. The sequence continues at coordinate 96,114,883 of CM060968.1, read as the reverse complement.
CGCGGCGCCTTCGGAGTCCTCTGGAGCGTTGACTCCTCGAAGTAGGCTTCGTCTCACCTCGGTCAGACAAAGTCCCTCCAGCCTGGTCCAGCAGTCGAGAAGAAATCTCTGGTTGGTAGTGAATGGCTCTCTGCTATCCCGCCGCTGCCACCATGTAACGTGTTCACCAGGTGATGTGGTTAGTTTTCTTCTTCTAAGGATAGGATTTAGGAATACTTGAAGTTCACTTCTGGTTAGGAATTTAAGAGAGGTATTCTTTCTGGGATAGGAGTAAGTAAGGAGAAAGAGCTAAGTCTTTCTCACAGAGAACCTGAGGTGGCTAGCAACACAGAGAAATCCGACGAGTCCAGTAGATAAAGATGTATTTAGGCAGCAGACATGTATGTGAGGAATCTAACAAAAGCCAGTTTTCCTAACAAGAGTACAGTTTACATCAATATTTATATCAGGCCAATGTCAGTGTGCATCAAGCCACTGCGCATGTCAAGTGCCGTGTGTAGCTGTTAGCCCAGCACACATCGTGTGTAAATTTAGAGTAGGGGGTACCTAGTAATGACTGATTACGCGTATAACGCAATGCGTAATGAGTAAAGGGTTCAAAGTATTAAGGATTTCGAACTCAGTACTGGACCGATGTTACGCAATAGTCTAAAGGTTATTTGTCCCTCTGGACTGAGAATTGTACTCTGACCTTGGCCTTTACACAAAAAACTTATACTATCTCTGTTGTACACAGAAATGAGTCACATAATTCTAATTTAATTAGTCCTCTTTAAAAAGCGTTCTTTACATCCAGTGCTATACATTACACATGGTAGCTATAGTATTGCTTTCCACTAAAAAATTCGATATCGAGATTTCACCGCAGAGAGACCCCTAAACCCCAAAAGCAACTGTACACGCTCGCTGTGCTGTGGTGTGTGTGTGTGTGTGTGTGTGTGTGTGTGTGTGTGTGTGTGTGTGTGTGTGTGTGTGTGTGTGTGTGATAGAGAGAGAGGGGGGGAGGGAGAGAGAACGAGAGAGAAGTGAGAAAGAGAGGGAACAACATATCTCAAAATCGAAAAGTGAATAAATACAAAACTTGTATCTGAATTAGACACACTAAAAATATATTAGGCTAAGAGTTTCAAGGAAATTCCCTCCCCCTAATGTGTCATAATTGAGGCATTCTAAGAAATAGTTCACACGAATTTGGTTATAACACCATATGTCTAGGGTATATGCATGATTTATAAGCAGTACATTTTTAATGTTTTGTTAATAAGCTATTAAGTCTTTATTCTAATGAGTTTTGTATAACCTGTAAACCCAAGACATGCAGAAACTGATTGCCAGAAAAATGTAGGGCTCACTGAAATAAAGAATGCCTGTAGTATTTCGAAATATTCATTGTTACATCAATAATTTTTCCCAGGGTGAACCATCATATGGCAATTATAAAAGTATCTTACACTACTCTTCATTTTTCCAGCATCGTGGGTCCATTAGCAAGGAAAACATGACTTATGGTATGCTAACAATAATAATTACGTTTTGTTTTCTGTAAGAGCTTGCCACCAACTACTGCTTACTTTGAGATAATATTCCAGTAAAAACTTGTCCTAATGTAACGTGAGAAAGCTAACTTCTTATATGAATATACTACTGGGTGATCAGCATAGAAGAGAACAGGTTTGCGGCTCAGCCGGCCGGCGGAGAAGCGCGAGGCTTTCTGTGTGAATTGAACTTCTGCAAACATGGCATTCGTTTATTAGTTGACGCAATACAGAGTGCATTAAATAAAATCACTTATTCGTGTACCAGTATTCTATAGCCTAAAAATATTCATTCATAATTTATGCGTCCGTACAGAATCATACGGCCAACTTCTGCTTGCAAGAAATCCATAAAGGCAAAGTGTTTAAAGATATCTCTAACAACATATGACCCCCTAAGTTACACCGATTTAACACTGCGATTTTTATATTTGCCATTAAAAGAGAAAGTTTACAAAAGAAGCCCAGACACTTTAGAGGAACTTGAAAATAACTTTCGGCAAGAAACTGCTGTGATTTTTCAGAGGAAACTGCAGTGTGTAATAACCAACTTTCAAAGCAGGTGGTAAAATGATTGAACAACGAAGCGATGTACTCCAACATCTCCCAGCTTGGTGTACGTGAGTGTGTGCATGTGTGCGTGTGTGCGGGCGTGTGTGAGTGCGTGCGTGTGTATCTGTACACACACATATAGGGTGTCTCAAAAACACCGACAACGCTCAGTATGTTGTGCGGGACGACAAACTGATAGGTTTTCAAATAGGAACCGCTGTCCGGAAATGCACGGTTTGGACGCTGTAGCGAAGTTCACATTTCGCCAATAAACCCAACATCGAGCAGCCCACATAACAAATGGGTTTCGTCATTGCAGAGCCTATATCGGCGGTGGTAAGCCTCATGCAAATGACCCAATACGTGCGATTGTCTTTGAAGATTTTCAATCGCTCCGTTGACTCGAGCTACAAGTTCCTCCGCTGACGTTACAGGAGTACCATACACCATATTCTTCATACAACTACACAGAAAACAGTCCGAGAGGTATAAGATCTGTCACCATGCTAGCCATGAAGCTAGTCCACCTCCACCAATCCATTGATTTGAATATGCGACGTTGAGGTGATTCTGTACATTTACATCAAAGTGTGCTGGAGCTCATGTCGGACATTTCCGCAGTTGTGTACTGGTATGTGTTGTACTGCTGTTAACGTTACTGTCCTGGAAACTACACAAGTAATGCAGGAGGATGCGCACCAAGGACACTATGGAGGAATGTAACGCATGCGCAGGAATGTTATTATGCTCAGGTCGTTCATCCCAGTACACAAATGGCTAAATGACTCCATACCTTCCGTATTAAGATACCAAAACAAATCTTAACAAATTGCCACAACCGTTCGTTCTCAAACTTCGATGCGCTACAGGTTCCTTCTTGGAAACCGATCAGTTTGCCATCCCACACAATATACTAAGAGTTGTCCGTGTTTTTTTTTGGGGGGGGGGTGGGGGCGGGACACCCAGTATATACAGGATGGAAGGGAAGTCATTACATTAATTTGAACCAGTGATAGATCTCGGTATTTGGAACGCATTTTGTATCTTACGTTTTTGTCTCTGGCCATTTCCTACGGAGATACTTTAGTTTTGTGGATAACAAGCTGGCAACACTACAGATTTTATGGGTGTCACTTTCACTAGGTCAGTACATAAACAAACACCACACCGTGTTCTTCCATGTTTACTGTGCGAGTGTAGATCAATCAGAATCGTTAGCTGACAAAACATAACAGCAACCATGCGAGCGACCGACCTGTTTACATTCAGAATCCGGCTCAATTCCCTGACCAACATCAACGCAAGTTTGTCTAGTTACGTCACGTCTGGAAAAGCTGCTCGGAATATTCCTTCAATTCTTTGAAGTGATTAATTATTTCGAAACTCTGTGTGATGTCCCATAATTACTACCGAATCTATGTCAGAAATAAGTTACTCTACGCATCTTACAAATAAAAAACTGTTATCTTCGTACATGCTTGTGAACTACGCATCCAATTTGGAACAAAAACCATTTATTTCTTCGAAATCGGCTGATTTTTTTGTAGTGTTTAACGCCCGCTTTTACATCTACGGCACCTCAGGTGCTGACATTGATGATACATGGAATGAAGATGGAGCACCGGTGGAATGAGATGGTGGGAGAAACCGGAGAAACTCGCCCCAGCGCCGCTTCGTCCACCACGAATCCCACATGCGGTTGCCTGGGATCGAACCCGGGCCGCTTTGGTGAGAAGCGAATTGTCTAACTACTCGGCTGATCAAAGAACAAAATGCCATTAGACATTTTTCTTTGCAATTCTTCTATGAAGCACATATTAGAAGGAATTTAATAAGTCCCCTTCCACCCGGTATATTTGGTTATATATATATATATATATATATATATATATATATATATATATATATATATATGGCGCGGAACACCCAGGTTCGATCCCCGGTGCCGGCCTGGGGATTTTTCCCCCGCTGGGAGGTCTGGCACGGTGTGCACTCAGCCTCGTTAGGTCCTGGAGGGTACAACTGAGCTACTTCATAAAGAAGTAGCGGCCCAGGTCACGAAGGCCACATAACCGGCGAGGACGAGACGCTGAGCACGTCCCACTCTCCAGTACTGAACATCACTCATTACGCCTGTAGTGGGCCGAGGTGGGGGCGCAGTAAGCCTTGGCCCGCAAGGGCTGTTGCGCTAGGGTTGTTGTTGTTGTTTAAAATATTTTAGAATAACTTACACGACAAACCGTTGTATAGGTATTTACTGAGGACGTGCTTTCGCCGGTTGATCGTCCATAGCAAGCTACACCACAGGCCCACCCAGAGCCGCTAAACCTGTTCTATGTCGATCAGTAAGTATAATATATAATATAGGATTATGTGAAGTGGAAATGGTGAAATCCTAGTGCTTTTGACCCTTCAATGTTTTTATTTTATACGTTTATTTTATTATATGTTGTACTTTTCTTGTAGAGTTTCACGTCACGTAGGTAGACTTAAACACCGTACTTTGTAATACAGGTCCTCAAACTTTTAAAATAAAAGTTCTGATGTGCACTCTGACTTTCTCTATTCTTGTCCAAACTATTCTTACAAACGTTGATTTCTCTATCTAATTCATGTTAATCGAGATAAACATTTGCAGAGATGCTTTGCTCCATAAAAATTTAACATAAAGTGTGTACCTTATTAAGAACTACAGTGTTTGTGTAGTAATATGTCCATGTCATAAGATTTACCAGTTAAGCAAAAGTCACCCACAATAAAGAGGACCTCAGAGGTTATTCCAAAACAAATCAAGATACATCCTTTATTTCTCATGAATATATCTTAAAATATAGATTTTAATCATAATCGTTAAAGCTATTTTTGAGAAAAACGAAATATTTTAAAAGTGTTCCATGTAAAAGTACTTCGGAGTGGGAAATGATTTTTTTAAAAAAAGGTCGCATTGCTTCATTGGAAGTGTCTACCGAATATTTCACACACACAAGATTTTTCTAAAATTGTTTTATTTTGGATTCAGGGGCACCCGAAACAAGTATTTCTGCTTTAATTTTGACATCGAATTTTCGGGTGGAATACAAATACTTCTTCTTAACTGCTGAGGTTAGACGATAAAGCAAAAAGAGCTGAGGCAATGAACTGATACTGTCAATACATCAAACTCAACCATACTCTCAGCATTGAGTATTTCTTAAGAAAGGCCTTTCTCACGAATATTAAAAGTAATACTACAGCCAAAATAAAAACTGCCCGTCACCAAATAATGTGGTGTAAGATACATTGTATAGCAAAGGAAGTAAGATAGTTGGACGTGAATGTAGGGGTAAACGGAACTACGGTGGTCGTATAGCGTTACCAGGTGTACTTAGGTCGTGGCTAGCGAGGATAGGCTCCTGAGTTACGTAGTAATGGTAGTCTTGATACATGAATAACATTGTATACTATGAGGATAAAAACTGTATATTTTATATTCAACGAGCGGTGCAGGAGATGATTGTAACTTACAAAAAACTAATTTACCTTACTATAACAATCAGTGCTGTTTTAGATCACAGGTACTAGACAACAAAAGCAATGCAGGAAGTCCACAAAATATTGCCATACTTTAAACTTGCATTGCGTCGCTTTGGATAATCTTATTGAACTGAAATTGGTGACATTCAAAAGTTTTTTAATATTTTTTTTTTTTTTTTTTTTTTTTTTTTTAGCTTTTCTTATTTAATGTGTTTTACTACACCTCATAGACATTCAACGTGGCTCCATGCGTGACGCTAGACATCAAGACGATATTCCCATTCACGCCACACGTGCTCCACATATCTGATGAAATGGACTGGATGGCAGCAGTGATACTAAGTTGGAATTCTTGCAGGTTTTTAGGCTTTGGGGGCACAAAGGCATAAACCTTTATGTAACTCCATAAAAAGAAGTCACACACTGTCAAGTAAGGCAACCTCGGCGGCCACTTGTAGAAGAGATTATCATTTCCGGAACGTACAACATATCTTCCTGGAAGTCGCTCATTCAGATGTTCATAACATTACGCCTGTTCACCTTTCCACAAACATGAAATGTTGCCTCATCACTGAAAATTAGTTTTCCTGGCACATCTTCATTATCCTCCATAAATGTTAATACAAGTTCACAAAAGTCTAATCATTTTGCAGAGTCATCAGGTTTCACTTATGCAGTCATTGCCGTTTGTAGGGGTGAAGCTTGAGTCGTATACACAGGATCTTAGGTAAGGAGGATTTAGGGATGTGTAACTACGGACAGACTTCTTGGGACTACGTACAAGTGCCTGTGCACTTCTTCCACAATTCCCCCATTGACAGATGGTCTCCCTGAATGGCATTTCCTTTGATGATACATGCAGCCACAATCCACAAACTCATGGTACCACTTCAAAATTGACGTGTTTGTAGGAGCTTGGTGTTCAAACCTGTGTCTAAAATCAGATGCCAGATTCTTCGTGCTATGGTGCTCCAAAACACTCTAAGTTCTTGTGGGTTTGCCTTAACCCCTTCAAACTTCTTTAATAACAACATAATGTTAAGGGTAAATATTCACATGTAACCTGCCTGCTAAATATCCGACAATGAACCCATAACGACAATCACAAACGTGCATTTAGTTTAATTTGTATTTTTATTCCTGTGAGTCCTGCAATTTCGTCCATTGTTTTCTACTGTTAACATGCACAAAAATATAAAATATTTGAGTTCTTTTTTCGAATGTGGTCAATTCCTTTTAAACTCGATTATCCAAAATTACGGAATACCAGTCTAAAATATGATAGTTTATGGACACATTGTACTTTACAGTCTAAGAAAACATGGAATACAGGTTCAACAAAGGTAAAATACGCTTTAATGATAATCATCTATATCTTATTTTGCTTGATGATAATAATATGCATTAAAACAAAAACTTATGTAATTTTTTTTTTTCGTCCGCATCGTTTTCAGGAATAATTGTCACCATCTCTGCTTAACATTTTCGACTTATTACTACGATAACCTACAGGGTGTCTCTTTAAAAATGTCTTTAATTTTCTAACTTCACTGACACCAATATTATCATTAATCAAAGGAGTTGATCCCACCATGAAATGTTAGACTCAAACCTTTAACACTTTTCAACTTCTCATAAGAATACGCCAATAAACAATCTTCATGAACGTCTGCTTCAATACCCAAACACCAGTCCCTGCTTCAATACCCGAACACCAGTCCCTGCTTCAATACCCGAACACCAGTCCCTGCTTCAATACCCGAACACCAGTCCCTGCTTCAATACCCGAACACCAGTCCTGGGATTTCGTATAGCTACATAAACTTTCCTTTACTTTTCTGGAAGTATATTAATAGTTGTATTTTGAACTACCTTTAACATTTTTCCCGATGAACCGCGTAAATCACTTTCTTCACTCATTTTTACTTCAAATTCACATATGAAACTAGCATCTAAAACTGCAGAAAATAACAATGTTAATGTATCTTTTTTCTCTCGCCTCCCCCCTCCAAAGCCTGAATACTCTTTCTCTAAACATATTGTGTGTGCAAAAAATAAATTTCATTAAATATTCTAAATATACAACATAAACCAAAATACGTTACAAAATTAGGATTAGCAACTCGCGGCTCTCAGAACACTCTACCTTCGATCGTGTTCTAACCTGAGCCTCTCGTTACTAAACCTCTACTTTCGTAACTAATACTCTGGATATTTGTTGGTAGTCTGTGAATAGGCTTTTATTTCATCAGAAAAATCTGATGTGTTGCACTCACATGACTTTCTCTACTCTTGTACTAACCATTCTTACAAACCCTTATTCCTATATCTTCTTTCTTGTTAGCTGAGACAAACATTTGTACAAATTATCTTATTGCTTATTTCCTTGTAGGTGCAAAGGGAATGTTAGAATATAGTAGGCTTTGTGCGATAGTCAAATGTTTGAGATTCTGTTGTCTTTGCACACTTGACACATAAAAAAAATGAACAGCGATGATCCATTTCACGAAAGTTCTAGGTTTTCCGAAACTCACACACATAACAAGGAATATCTCCGAAATGGTTCACCCTACAAGAAAATTTATTGATACATAAATTGTGTGTTTTAGCAAGATCTACATTTTCTGTATAGTATGATTTGGTCTATCTCTAACGGTGTACCAGTTATGCAAAAGTCGTCCAGAGTAAATACGACTACAGGGACTATAGCCAGAAAATTCAAGATATACATTTCATTTGTCATCAAAATATCTCAAACATATGACATTTTAATAAAAATCGTTAGAGCCATTTTCAAGAAAATAAAAATTTTCGAAAATTTTTCCATCTAAAGGGTAGTTTAGGGTGGGGATATTTTCTTCAAAATCTTCGTGTCGCATCCTTGAAAGATATTAAACTCAAATACCAACTTTGGTTTTTAACCGACTTTCCGTTTTTGAGTTATGCTGTCCACAGACTGACAGACTGACAGACTGACACAGACACACACACACACACACACACACACACACACACACACACACACACACACACACACACACACACACACACACACACGGACCTTTTTCTAAAAATGCTTTTTTTGGATTCAGGGTGCCTCAAAACATGTATTTCCGGTGAAATCTCGACATCGAATTTTTGGGTGGAATACAATACTTCCCCTACTTACCAGTAGAGAAAGTAAAAAGAGCACCTTTCAGCAATTTTCGTCGAACTATAATTCTCATACGTAACAATTTAGGACTTATTGAAGTGTACTAGGATACCAGCAACTAATTTAGATTGTCATCAGTTTTCATTTCCCTTCGTGAGAGCCGTCTATCATCACAGTAGAACATTTTTGCTCTGTGCAATCTAATTTACGCTGAATTTACGACGTCGCAACTGGAATAACTGACCACTCATACTCGACGGCTGTAGCATTCCTGTTCCCTACAACGTAAACATGTCTTCCATATAATTAATTACCAACATAGTTTTTATTCTTTTTATTGAAGGAGTGCATAAAAATAAGACAGTTTATACTGTAGTATTGTTCAGATGTTTAAATAAAATCCTTTAATTTGTTTCCATTGCGTTTCTCGAGGGTCAAGTACCATTTTACTTCATTTGCTTTAAGCGAGTGCTTCGATAAGCACCTGAACCTTTTTCTATCTGATAATACTGTAAAGTCGTGGACCAGAGAGAGAGAGAAAGAGAGAGAGGGGAAGGGAGGGAGCGAAGGAGAGACAGACAGAAAGAGGGAGACATCCACAGATTCCACTGGCCGATCGGAGGGCTTCCGTGTACTTTTCTAACAACCATGTTAATAACACTATCCCTTATGTCCACTAACTATATTTCCCTATATCCAATATAGCTACAAGAAAATTACAAATATGCTACAAATGGTTATCTCGATTAACATGAAGTAGTTAGAAGAGTAAGCGTATGCAAGAATAGTTTGTGCAAGAGTGAGTACAGAAAGTCATGCGAGTGCAACACATCACAATTTTTAAACTGCTGTCTGAGTTGTTGGTACCTCATCGTGTTTAAATACCAGTGGACCTTCGATTCGAATTCCTCTATCTAGGGAAAGTCATGCAAATGTAATATCATATGCGTTTCACTGTTTTTTTCCCCTCCGTTTATATGCCGCCTTTAACATCTACGCCACATCAGCAGCTTTTGCCTTTGGTTCGTCCTTCGTGGTCTAGGAGTAACATGCTAACCTCTGATTACAAAGGTCGCGGGTTCAAACCGCGCGGAGGGCGATGGATTTTTTTGGGCGTAAAAATTCTCAGCATAGCTTCCTTCGTGAGGGAAGTAAAGCCGGTGGTCCCGTGTCTAAATCTACGGCATGTAAAAGAACTTCAAGTCTGATAGAGAGGCATCTGAGCAAAATAAAGCGGCCTTTCTTGTCCAATATAGTATGGAACGCTGAGAACCATTGCAGTTAAAGAGCGTCTATAAATAAAAACTCAATTTCAATTTTGCCTTTGGAACAATTGTCTATGGCAATGACGTTCACTCGTTCACTGTTGGTGTTAATCTTTCAGTTGTCTTTATATTCACACACAGGCACGCACACACACGCGCACACACATACACACATTCACACTCTCATTTACACTTGCAGACTCTGAGGAGGATGGAGAATAATCCTAGCTAAAGAAAACGTCCCACCTTCCAGCCGAGAGTCGAACCCGGAACCTCTCGCACAGTAGGTAGGTGCTCTATCTAATTAAGCGTAGATACATGCAAAAGGAAGTTGTAGGTTTCTAAGACAAATTTCAAACAGTGTAATGTTTTTGATCTCAAAATGCCAAAATACACTGAACATGGCGCTGAATTAGCAGAGCTCCAGAAAATTTCTCATCAAAACAATGCATGACTAGCAAGGGAGACAAGAAAATCTGGTTCTTTCATGAACAAAGGTTTAATGGTTTCCATAAATTTCGATGCTCACCTTAGAAAAACCTGTTATGGAAGCATATTTTATGACTGAGCTTCATTATGGAATGCAGTTGCTAAGTCACGTGGGCGATTCGAAACAGCCAAGGGTCACGCTGGAAGGTCACGTGGCCACTAAGGATTTTTATGACCTTCGAGATTCCCAATGAATATATAGTAACAAAACTGCAATTGAAAAACCTGGAAGTATATAAATACAAACATTATTTTTAAGTATATTTTTGAAAGGCTTTCTTTATTTAGCGATGACTAGCTGAACCAAGTAAGTTGAGTTTTACTTTCTCTGCCACACAATTCTAATAGGTAGAAGAAGAGTCATATTGCACCCAAAGATTCAACACGAGAATTCCACGTAAACACAAGTATCGAAGTTTACTGAATCCTTAAAAAATATATCAAACAGCCCAGAAGAAATCCGTTACCTGCTTTCATAGCACCAACTACAACACTACGCACGCAGTCCCTATGCATCCAGTTATTTCTTGAAAATACTGTTGCACATGGATTTTGCGCAAGTAGATTAGTTCGACCCCTTTTATTTGTGTATTTTTCTAAAAGTTTTTTCTCCTTGCACTAATATTTCACAACACCTGGCCATACCCTAGCATTTCTTTCTTATGCATTTACCCGAGAAAACAAATCACTGATAAATTAAGTATAACTCTGAAATATGTATTTTTTAAATTTACAGTTTTGGGTAAAATATGCTGTTTAAATTAAACATTGTAAAATAAGTAAGCAAAAACCTTTTCTTGTGAAATAAGCATAAGTAAGTACAAAGAAACAATTGAAACTGCTCATCTAGGTATATCTAAAAGAAGTATAACCTTTCTGCATACCTGTGCATAGTGTGGAAAAGGATAAGCATTTTGCTTATAATTTCGGGCTTAAATGATAATTAACAAATGGCAATTAACTCGCAATGTATTAGAAAGTAGCTTTCAAATAAAAACAAATGCAACTTCTTTTCAGAAATATGGCATTCTAAAAATGTTGTGTTGTCCTGTATATTCTTCTTATTGTTCTTCTTCTTCTTCTTTACCTGACTACCCTCCCCTTATGTAGGACTTACGCCTCCTAGGATATACAAGCCTGTACCTAGGGTCAGACGCCTGTCGGGGAGCAGAGGAGCCTATGGACCGGACGGAGTGAAGACCTGGAAAGCGGACGCCGCTTTGTCCATCATGAATACCACATGCGGGTCCCTGGGATCGAACCTGGGTCGCCTAGGTCTAGGTGGTAGGCGAACGGCCTATCCGCTCGCCACGGCGCTGCCGTATATACCATATATTAATCTGTTTGCGTGGCAGACAGACAAGCTTTAAGTGTATTTTATTATTGAAGTACTGCATCATTAAAATTCGTTGAGAACTATACATCATTTCAGTATTACATTTAAATCGGGTCTCTCCAGATTTATTAATGGTATTTGTTTTATCTGTGCAAAATGATCATAGTGAAGCACTCATATTAAGGGTTCACCTAGATCATAGTGCTGCTTTAAGAATGCCCTTGAACTTGGCGATTGCATTTGTTATTTATACATGTGCTTCACACTCCATAATATTGAACATTATGGTACGACAACACAGAATATTTCAGAAGTTTTCAAACTCACTTAAGGCCGTTGGATGCCCTCGCTACCTTTAAGTAAGTCAACTCAAAAATGTATACCTCAGTAGCTAACGGGTTATCAAAAAGTTCCTCCGCACCGTGCCAGTGTCTGCCGCTGAAGATAACTTGGTATCCTGTTTATCTACATTACCTTTCATGAATTACATACTTGAATCTATCATAAACTTTATTTCGTGGAACGTTATAAATAGCCATAGGCTCGCAGCAGCCAATGCTGCCACCGGAATTCCCGTCTCTAAACGAGACTGCGGAGCGACTCCTCGATAACCCTATACAAATACAGCTAAAACAAGAGCTTGCATATTTAATGTACATGAATTACCTTCCATGAAATTAATTCGCATTTTTGAACAGCCTAATATTTTCGGCAATAAGTTTCATCAACTTTGTGTACTCATTTGTTTGCACGAACTGTAAATTCAACTTATACGAGTAATATTAGAATTTGCTGAATGTTCAATTAATTCTTGAATTTCAACAGTTTAAAGAAGTAACTAAGTGCCTAAATTATATGTGTGGTTATCTCCACAACAAACTATATAGATTCGTGATAATGATTACGTTGTTTTTTAGTACATCACTTCTTGTCAAAACAACTAAGTAAAATCTCCCACCCCAGGCTATCGTCTTGTGGAACATTTTTCGAATTTGCTTATTTTATCAAAAATTACTCAAGCGATTTTGATTAAAATGTTTAAGATATTTTCGTGACCAAATGAAATGCATATCATGAATTTTTTTTTTATTTTTTTTTATTTTTTTTTTTTGGGGGGGGGGGATGTTCTCAAGTTCTCTTCATTCGTTTGCATAATTGGTAAATAGTAAGAGATAGACAAAATCTTACTATACAATACATTTAAATTTTGTTTGTTCTTTGACATGGTTCTTGTCTTCATTGACAGATACATTTTATGCGGACTTGATCATTTCTGAGATATTCCCAGTTATTGCCTTGAACTTTTCCATCTCCTAAAAGATTTGATTATATATTTTTTTAATCTTCCATTTATATGCTGCCTTTAACATCGAAGGTCATATTGGTGGCTTTTAATCTCACGGAACAATTGCTCAAGGGCAATGGTGTTCACTCGTTTAACGGTCGTTTTAACTTTAGGTTTCTATTACTTTGTTTCTTCTTTGATTTATTACATTAAATTCAGACACACATTCACACTTCCAGACTCTAGGGAGGACAGGAACTAATCAATTGGCCAGCGCCCAATCAACTGAGCCACCCAGACCTACTTGTAACCTACAATGAAATGTGAGGTAAAAGGACTACTCTTTGGTGCCCGTGGAACATGTTTTAAATTCACAAGTACCTGCCTCAAAGCACTGGGTGTGCAATGGTCCGAAATTGTAAATATATGTTTACATGTCCTAAAAGACTCTTTATATATTTTAAATAATCACTTGTATTCAATGTGTTAACTGTTATCTTCTTGTTATAATCATTTAATGTTTCTTTAGATATTTTGAATCTTAATTTTAATCATTATTTTTTTCTTCTTAAAATTTACTTTGTCATATATCTTTGTATTCTGGATCTTAATGGTCACCTGCAATGTCAGGCAGATGTCACAATTTTTGTTTGTATATAAATGCTTACCTCTAATAATTGAAGTTGACAAAAGAATAAGCGTTTGTAAGAAGTTTGTTGAAGAATAGATAGAGAAAGTCACGTGAATTTAGCAGATCAGAATATTTTTAAGATACAAATCACACCGCACAAGTTAGCGAGTTTTAACTACGTACTTGAAAAATCCAAGGGGGAAAAGGGATCGCTTTCTCCTTAATTTGTAAAGGAAATTACATGACTTCATTGTTGCGATTCCCTTTTTATTATTTCTGGAAGGAACATAAGAAAAACAAGAACTACTTGGGTTTCTCATTTTCGGTTCCTTCATGTACCTCTGCATTCATAATAGCTTTTTAGATAACTCTTGAGAAGAAGCGTTTGTCTGGTTCTTCTCCAACCTCTCACTGCATTATTCAAACTCAATAAATGGTTCTAAATTATTTAAATGTTTCAAGTTTACGGTTGTTTTAAGATTTACACTGCAGTCTCAGCAGAAACTAGCCATGCCAAGTCCACAACATATATCAGTAATAAATCTTACTCTCTTATATCGGCAACCCTATGTTAACTAAGAATTCTACTAGAACTCTCTTTTTCAAAAGTATTTGCTTTTATTGGTTTGACTGGTAGCAGAGACTCTAAATATAAACATTTTAAAGTTTCAGAGCAATGAACTTACAAGTAAGCCTGGATGTATAATGATGCTCTAACCCAATTTTTAGCCAACTTCCTTTTACAACACAGAATTCGGTGCCACATATTTTAAATAGTAATTCTAAAGAGCCCTATCTACTTATAGTGTGACGCCTGTCGCAGCCGTCAGAGACTCAAGATCAAGCTACCTCACACCATTGGGCGATCGCGCGCCTTAAAGAAGCTCGGGGTCAATTATTTCACACCACTGGGCGACCGCGCGCCTTAAATCAACTTGGTGTAAGCTACCTCACACCTCTGTGCGGCGAGTAAACAACGTCAACGGAGCGCGGCAGAACAAAACGTTTCCGGATAGTTTGCGAAACTTTCCACTGCCGTTGATTTGCGAGAAGTTTGAGAAATGGTGGATTTGAAGAAAAATCCGCGCTACGTCGTTATACAAACTCATATAAGCGAACGGGACAGCAAGAGAAGTGAGTTCTTCGGAGTCGTTAAGTGTTGAAGGGGACAGCTCTTAGAAGTTGTATGTGTACGGGCGTCGGTGAGAGTATGTATTTATCGTCAGAGACAGTGTACACAATCGTTGCGTTAGAGTTGCTTGTTATGTGAAGCAGTTTTAGTGTGATGTCGAAGCCAACTGTTCGCGAGACAGACGAATACATTAAAGTACGTGTCAAGGTTACAAGAGGTCACAACACTGTCAGTTGCAAGGTCACGACGGTTTGTAGATTGTGAATATTATAAATGTGAACGATATAGGATTTAAAATGGGGAAAAAATAATTTTGCGAGGTCGTAAAATTAGTCTTTAATGAGGAAATTCTATAAAGTCGCTGATTGCGCCTAAATGAATAGAAATAAATGTATTATTTCTTTCTTTATCTGATTAGCTTCCTCTTATGCAGGATTTACAAGCCAGTGCCTAGGGACAGACGACTGTCGGGCAGCAGAGGAACCTATGGACCGGACAGAATGAAGACCTGGAAGCGGGTGGTCAGCCAAAAACCAGATTTCTTTTGGTAGTGTTTAACGCCCGCTTTTACTACATAAGGCACCGCAGGCGGTGACACTGATGGTACATGAAATGAAGATGGAGCACCGGTGGAATGAGATGGCGGGGGAAACTGGAGAACCAGGAAGAAACCCACCCCAGCGCGGCTTCTTCCACCACCAATCCCACATGCGGTTGCCTGGGATCGAACCCGGGTCGCCTTGGTGAGAAGCGAATGGTCTAACCACTCAGTTACGGTGCGGCCGCCACCACCAGGTATGATAATGAGGAAGATGATATGAAATGCAGGTGAAATCGATAATTGAAAAGGTGATGATGTAGCAATTGGTGGAACGAGTGGCGGGAGAAACCGGAGAACCCGGAGAAAACGCGCCCAGACGCCGCTTCGTCCATCACGAATACCGCATGCAGGTTCCTGAGATCCAAACCGGTCCGCCTTGGTAGTAGGCGAACGGTCTAACCGTTCGGCCACGGCGCCGCAAATATAAATTTGCGAGGTCATAAAATCTGAGGCGCTTATCAGGAAATTCTGTAATATTGTTTATTGTTCCTGTATGAGAAATAAATTTATGGGATCGTAAAGTCCGAGGCGTTAATGAAGAAATTCAGTAAAACTCTGACTGTTCCTTACTGAAGGAGAAATAAATTTGTGACATAGTATAACCTGAGGTGTTAATAAGGTAATTCAGTAAAACTGTAATTGTTCCTGACTTACTGAAGCAGAAATAAATTTATAACCTGAGTTGTTAATAACGGAATTCAGCAAAACTGTAATTGTTCCTAACTGAAGGAGACATAAATTTGTGAGATTACATATTATTATTACATTAATAAGAAAATCAGTTCAAATCGTATTGTTCGTGATTTTGAATACTTTTCTGCGTCAGATTAAAAACCATTTTCTCTATTTTCAAGTAATGTAGAAAAATATTTGTTCTACTAATTCCATGTAAAATATTATAAATATCACACACAAAAATGTTAGGTTAGAAATGCACCAGCTAATGTTTCATTCCTCTTTATGCGATTACCAGAGAATTTTCAGGCCAGTAATTAGGACTATTCCACTCGTACGTGACTTGGTTGAAATCGACCAATCATATGCACAACAATTTCAAATTTCAACCAATGACACCCTACAGTCGCGAAAAATGTATCAAATTTCATTATCACCTCCTCTGTTTTTCTTATTTTGCGATCAAGTTAGAGAATCTAGCTGCACTGTCCTAGAGATGCGCAATAGCTTACGTAATTTGACGCGGTTTGCTAGGTTTAAATGTCAGAAATGGCTGCCTCTCGCTTCGGAGAAGCGTCTAATGCTGAAATAGATGAAACAATTTGAACAGGGAAGCCTCAGATTTCAAAATACAGCAGGAAGTGTGTTTGACAAATAAACTAAGAGCAGATAGCTCAACTACTGACATTGTCTACATATTAAAGGATTGGAGCATCAATATGAGGTTAGTAATAATAATAATAATAATAATAATAATAATAATAATAATAATAATAATAATAATAATAATAATAATAATAATAATAATAATAATAATAATAATAATAATAATAATAATAATAATAATAATAATAATAATAATAATAATAATAATAATAATAATAATAATAATAATAATAATAATAATAATAATAATAATAATAATAATAATAATAATAATAATAATAATAATAATAATAATAATAATAATAATAATAATAATAATAATAATAATAATAATAATAATAATAATAATAATAATAATAATAATAATAATAATAATAATAATAATAATAATAATAATAATAATAATAATAATAATAATAATAATAATAATAATAATAATAATAATAATAATAATAATAATAATAATAATAATAATAATAATAATAATAATAATAATAATAGATTTTATTGTCATTAGGCCTGTTACAGCAATAGACAACGTCAGTGTAGTTTACATGTTATATATACCAAATAGATTCTAGCAAAATTATATATACATACATATTTACAAATATCAGTTATAAAAATAATGCTACCGATATTCACTATGACCTACTATATATTACTTATAGTACAATCAGTTGTCTTATAGAGCCAAGTATGGAGTGTATATGGATATATCCATTTGTTGAATGGCAATGTACATTTCAAAGATAAGTTACAATAACATGGTATTTACAGCTGAGTTGAATTTTCAAAATATTCTTGTAGAGAGTAGTACGGATTGTTTAATAATCTGTCATAAAGTCTACGTTCAAATCTATTATACGTCAGTTGAGTTACCTCATTTGATAGTGCGTTATACATTTTTATACCTAATGCTTCAAAGCTATTTTGTGATTTTGACAGTCTATAATAAGCTGTATCAATTTGGTTTGTATTTCTTGTGTTATAGTTATGGATATCCTGTCTATAGTGAAAATCAGATATATTCTTTTTTATATAAATGAGGACTGTATAGATACACAAGTTCACTACTGTCATTATTCTTAGTTGTACAAATAGTGGCTTACAATGTGCCAATTTATCTACATCCGATATTATTCGAATGGTCTTCTTTTGCAATGGTAGGATATTAGTGATATATTTACTATTACCCCAAAGTATAATACCATATGTTATAATGCTATGAAAGAAAGCAAAATCAGCAGTTCTGATGTAAGTGTCAGGTACAGAGCTTTTTAGGTTTTTTTAAGAGAAATATTACCTTTGAGAGCCTAGCAGTGATATGTTTAATATGAGGCTCCCAAGTGAGTTTATTGTCAACTATTACACCGAGAAATTTGACTTCTTTGGTATTATTTAAGCTTGGCAGGTCTTTTAGTGTAAATAATAGTTGTTGTGTCTTTTGTTCATTAAGTAAGAAGCCATTTGCCCTGAACCAAAGATCTGCCTGCCTCAGGGTATCCTCAGCAATTGTTTTTAGATTTAAAAAGTCTGTGCTGGTATTAAAGAAGGTAGTATCATCTGCATATAATATTGTATGAGTATTTATAAACGAAGGCAGATCATTGATCATTAATGCGAACAGTAAAGGTCCAAGAACAGAACCCTGTGGCACTCCACATTTTATCTCTGACATTTTTTATCTATCACTTCCCACACATACAACTTGGTAGCGATTTATTAGATAAGACTGAGTTTCAATGCCATATCTCCTACACCATAAAATTTAAGTTTATTTATAAGGTGAGTGTGATTCACACAGTCAAATGCTTTGCTCAAGTCACAGAAGGTGGCCTGAGCTATGCTTTTAGTTTCAAAAGTAGTGAGTATCTTTTTCACTAACAGAACTATGGCATCAATTGTTGATCTGCCTTTTCTAAAACCGAACTGGACTTCACTAATTATGTTGGCTGCTTCTAAATAATTACAAAGTTGATTGTACATAATCCTTTCAAACACTTTCGAAATTATCGGAACTAACGTTATTGGTCGATAATTTGATGGGTCGCTTTTATCTCCTTTTTTGTAAATTGGGATGACCCTTGAGAGTTTTAATTTACTGGGGAAATTTCCTTCAGACAAACATTTATTAATACAATATGTTAGTGGATGCAATATGTGTTCTATTACTTGTTTAAGAAGATTATTAGATATATCATAAATGTCCGTTGTATCAGATAGTTTCAGTTGTTTAACAGTATTTAATATAGTTTCTGAGGTCACTTCTTGAAATTCAAAGAGACCTTGTTCATATCTCTGTTCGCACTTTTCTATTAGTTCTATTGCTGATTCCTTGGGCTTTGTTAAGTTACGTCCTATATCATCCACCGATTTTATAAAAAAATTGTTAAATTCATTAGGTGTTATCTCGATATCATCCCTATTATCTCTTTGCGCTGTCGAGTTTATCAGATTCCACGCCTTTTTACATTTATTATTGGACGATTCAATGCTTTGAAGATTATACTGTTTCTTAGTTTCATTTATGGCATGCTTGTATTCCTTTCTGATCTTGAGGAAGGCAGATTTGCTCTTGTCTGACTTATCCCCCCTATATAAATCTAAATACATAATCACTTTATGTTTCATGTTTGCAGGTTGAGGTGTGTACCAATTATTCCTTTCCTTTTTAACAACTTTTTTCTTTTTATCAATATTATTAATTTTAAATTTTCTTTGGGGAAAGCATGTTTCATAGATATTTAGAAACATTGTAAAAAATCTTTCAAATAAATCATTTGCAGATAATATGCTACAAAGATATGAGTTACAATGCAGCATTTAAATAACATTTAATAGGCTACATCATCCTATATCTTAAATGCACCTAGTGATAGGCACATTGTCTAGATAATTGACAATCACTCGTGACATTATTTTATGAATATAAGTGGACTTGACAAAATTGCGTTCTAAGGAATAATAACAATAACAACAACAACAACAATAACAATAACAATAATAATAATAATAATAATAATAATAATAATAATAATAATAATAATAATAATAATAATAATAATAATAATAATAATAATAATAATAATAATAATAATAATAATAATAATAATAATAATAATAATAATAATAATAATAATAATAATAATAATAATAATTTTGTTGTTTAACGACGCTGTCAATTACCAGAATCACATCAATGTCGCCGGTGTGCCGGAATTTCGTCCGCAGGAGTTCTTTTACATGCCAGTAAATCTACAGACATGGAACTGTCGTTTTTAAGTACACTTAAAAACCATCGGTCTGGGCCGGATTAGAACCCGCGATCTTGGGATCAGTAGGCCAGCGTCTAACCAATTGAGTCACACAGACCGACGACCCTAAGGAGTAAAGGTGAGGATTCAGCACATAACATTTTCCAGGTTACCCAATAATTTGATAAAGAATAGATGGGATGATAGGTAAGTATGATAACTGAAATTAAATAAATCCCAGGTGTTAATTTTAAGCTAAGCCACAATTTTTAGTACCGCATCGTGTTAAGGAGTGTCAGTTATGCCGTGAGTGTATTCGCCCAGACCAAGAGACCAGCCATCAACACAGAACGAAACAGCCCCATGCACACGGTAAGGTGACTACGAATTGTGGCTTTAATTATAAGCGGTGTGTTACATAAAATCATAAAATAAGGGCGGTTGGCTCAATGACTATACACCATGCACATGTGCAAACACAGTTACAGTATCATAGGTGAAGGGGAATTAAATTGGTTTTCCAAAGAAGTGACAGTTTATCAAGATATTCAAGATTAGCCCGTATCTGAGGGTGCTTGTGTTTATTATACTGCATCCCTACCACAAGTCAAACCTCTGTCGGAGATTCAAACATTGATAACATCAGACTAGTTTCTCCCCTTGGTTTATGAGAGGTTTCTATACCATGCATACCTTGTTTAAATAAACCGTTCTGTATTTTTATCCATCTCTCTTGATCATGAGGAAAGAAAAAAACCTGCTATGTTGCACTCACATGACTTTCTCTACTCTTGTACTATTCTTGCAAACTCTTATTCCTCTATCTTCTTCAGCCCTAATGACAAAGTTGTCGACGGGCCCTTAAACCCAACACACTCACTCTATCTTCTTCATGTTAGTTGAGATAAACATTTGCTTATTTCCTTGTAGGAGCTAGGGGAAAATAAGAATACAGTAGACTTTGAGCGATAGTCAAATCTTTTAATGCTTTGAGATTCCGTTCTCTTTGCACGGTTAAACGTGTAAAAAATTGAACAACGATGTTACATTAGACGAAACCTTGTTTTCCTAAACTGACACAAATAACAAGGAATATCTCCGAAATGGTTTCCTCAACAACAAAAAATTTATTAGGACATAAATTGCATATTTTAGCGAGATCTACATTTGTTGTATACTAAGTTATCTCTTATGGTTTACGAGTTATTCACAAATCATCCAGAGTAAACAGGACTACATAGGCTATAGCCAGAAAATTCAAAATATACATTTCATTTGTCATAAAAATATCTTAAACATATGTAATTTTAATCAAAATTGTTAGAGCCATTTTCAAGAAAATCAAAATTTTCCATGTAAAGGGTACTTTAGGGTGGAGCAATTTACTTCAAAATCTTCGTGTCGCATCCTTGAAAGTCATTAAAGTTAAATACCAACTTTGATTTTGAGCCGACTTTTCGTTTTTGAGTTATGCTGTCCAAGGACCGGCAGACAGACAGACAGACAGACAGAGACAGACAGATAGACAGACACACACACACACAAAATGTGTTTCCGTGAAATCTCGACATCGAATTTTTGGGTGGAATACAATACTTCCTCTACTTACTAGTACAGAAAGTAAAAATGGGAACCACCGCATAACCAAGATGTATTTTAATGACACAAAATTAAAAATCTGATGCTTTGCACTCACAGGACTTCCTCTACTCTTGCACTAACTATTCTTACAAACTCTTACTCCTCTATCTTCTTCATTTTAGTCGAGATAAATATTTGCAGAAATTACTTCATTGCTAATTTTCTTGTAGGTGTAGGGAAATATGGGAACACAGTAGGCTACGAGCGATAGCCAACTCCTTTAAACCTGGCCGCTATATGAAGGCTTTGAAATTTCGTTCTCTTTGCGCGACCAAGAGATAAAAAAGGAAATAACGACCTTCCAGTTGAGAAAAATTTAAGAATGGCAAAACTCACACAAATAATACGGAATATCTCGGAAATGGTTCACTCCACAAAATATTCATTTAGACTTAAATTGTGTATTTTAACAGGAACTACATGTTTTGTACAGTAAGATTTGGTCTATCTTGTATGGTTTACCAACTATGCAAAAGTCATCAAGAGTAAACAGGACTACGTGGGCTCTAGCCAGAAAGTTCAAAATATACATTTCATTTGCCATAAAAATATCAAACATTTTAATCAAAATTGCTAGAGCCATTTTCGGGAAAATCCAAATTTTCGAAGAATTTTACAGGTAAAGGGTAGTTTAGGGTGGAGAAATTCTCTTCAAAATCTTCGTGTCGCATCTTTAAAAGATATTAAACTTAAATACCAACTTTGGCTTCTAACCGACTTTTCGTTTTTGAGTTACGCTGTCAGACAGGCAGACAGACCACTCCCACCCCTACACAAACACATTCATACTCATATTCAGGTTCTATGGAAGACAGGAATGATTGTGAATAAAGAAAACTTACCCGCCCAAGCCGAGAATCTAAACCGGGACGCCTGGGTTGAGAAGTCAGAACAGTGGTAACGCAACCATAGTTCTGTTTTTATGAAGTGTATTAGTATCAACAGTATTTACCCACCTTAATAAAACGCAACATTTTTTTTCATTAAATTGGTCAAGCGTATACTGGACAGTCAACTTACACTGGCTGAAGGTTAACAGAAGCGCAAAATGCAGCCCATTTCTGTCCTCCCTTTCTTGAAAGTGATCTTTATTTACATTACAGTAAAATAATGGCGATTCTTTGTTGATTGCTGGTGTTCATCTAAAGCTTCTTTCCTTACAGTGTCCTGAGTTATGGCCTTGTATTCCTGCTGTGGCCATTAACAGCCAATAAACTCCATGCCTGTTGCTCAATGAAGGCTTACTCCAAATCCTATCAAATGGGAAGTCTGAATAGCGCTAGTTGGAAGCTTCAGGAAGAAATAGTATATCCCGTTACTGTCGTAAAAACAGTTCGTGACACAGAAACTAAGGAATTTTTAGGTCCTTGGACTTCTCTAAAATACTTTTGCTTTTACATAGTAGGTAGAGAAGGTATTTCATTCCACCCAAAAGTAGATTTCACTGGAAATACGTGTTTAAGGCCCTCTGAAAAATAAAAAAAAAAAAATAAAAAAAAAAACAAAAAACAACCAAACAATTTTAGAAAACTTACCTATGCGTGTCTGTGAATAGCATATCTCAAAAACGAAAGGTCGGTTAAATACCAAAATTGCTAATTAAGTCCAGCATTTTGCAAGAATGGCAAGATTTTCAAGAAAATCAATCACCTCTTACATGGGAAAGAACTGAAAATTTTTATTTTTCAAAAATAGCTCTAACGATTTTATTAAAATGTCACATGCTTAAGCTATTTCTATTACAAATGAAGTGTATATCTTGAATTTTCTGGGAAACGTCGCTTAAGTCCTCTTCATTTTGGATTACATGGATAACTAGTAAACCGTGATAAACAAAATCTTACTAATTAAAGCACACAATTTATATCAAATACATTTTTTGGGGGGTAACCATTTTCGAGATATTACTTGTTATTGATTTCAGTTTTAAAATATTTATACTTTTCTAAAATATGTTTTATGGCCCAATCATGTCAATACCACTAATTGTTATATCATAACTAATTAATAGTATAGGTACCTTTTCGGAGTCTTTAACTCAAATACCTTCAATTTAATTATAGAACAGATTGAACATTTTTAAAAAAAGTTACTTACTGTTATTTTTCTGATACATAAGACTACCAATACTCCCTTAACAAAGAAAGACTAAGTACTGAAAGTAGCAATCTATTTCTATACCACTTTTTAGTATCAGAGCATTGCTAGTCATATATACAAGGCGCCCCCCTCCCAAAAAAAAAGAAAAGAGAAGAGGAGAGGAAAGGAAAGGAAAGGAAAGGAAAGGAAAGGAAAGGAAAGAAAAGGAAAGGAAAAGGAACGAAAGAAGGAAAGAAAGAAAGAAAGAAAGAAAGAAAGAAAGAAAGAAAGAAAGAAAGAAAGAAAGAAAGAAAGAAAGAAAGAAAGAAAGAAAGAAAGAAAGAAAGAAAGAAAGAAAGAAAGAAAGAAAAGAAAGAAAGAAAGAAAACGCTACCGATTACGCTTAGTCCACTGTGCGGGATGGCAAATTGATCAGTTTTCAAGCAGGAACCCCTGTCTGGAAATACACATTTTGGGCGCTGGAGAGCGTCGAAATCTAAGAATGAACGGTTGTGACAATTTGTCGATTCGTTTTTGCGTCTTAATGCTGAAAGTGTGCAACCCTTTAGTTACCTGTGTACTGCGGATGAACGACCTGAGCATATATACTGCATAACAGACTAACAGGACCGATGTAACGATTATTAGAGATTTTCTGCCTGCCCTTTTGGATTTAGTGCTACTAAATGTTCGGCAGATAATGTGGTTGCAACACGGCCGAGCTCCAGAACGCATTTGATGTAAATGTGCAAAATCACTTCAAGTTGCATATCCAAATCGATGGATTAGTAGAGGTGGACCAGCATGTTCACCAGATCTGACACCTAAGGACTATTTTCTGTGGGATAGTATGAGGAGTATGGTGTATGGCACTCCTGTAACGTCAGCAGAGGACCTTATTGCTGGAGTCCACGGTGGGATTGAAAATCGTCAAAGGCACTCTGTAATGACGTAGTTTGATTCCGTTTGTAATGTAGACTGCTCGATGTGCTACTCATGTTAGGTTTATTGACAAAATGTGAGCACACGGCCATCTCACACTTCGATGCGCCACAGGATGCAAACCGTGCGTTTCAGGACAAGGGTTCCTTCTTGAAAACCGATCAGTTTGCCATCCCGCACAACATACTAAGTGTTGTCGGTACTTTTTTGAGGCACCTCTATATAAAAGAACCTCAGCATCACACAGTTTAATACTGCAAAGATAGAGTGTACGTACCACCTCCCCTTAACGTAAAAAAGAATCACTCTGTGACTGTTGCACATTAGATTTATTTTCAGTCTTTTGGGTAGACTCAGTTTTAATCCTAGTTTAATGCCATTGTGCATTCTGCGTGCAGTAACAGTATTTCAGACTCCGTGGAGTAACGTTCTGGCCTCTTAAACCGCGGACTTGGGTTCAATTTCCAGTTGGTTGTGGTTTTTGAGATTCTCCTAGGTTATTAAAATGAAAAGTGCAATGTGTCATCGAGCCATTTTAAGCACGCGAATAAGTTCTAGTTTACATGAACTCTGAACTCAATGTTTCATACCTCCCAGGAGTTTATATACACCCATTTTTGGATGTTAATCCTTTTGTCATTCATGAAAAACATTTAACATCAACACGGATAGTAATCACCTCTTAAACGCATACAGACCGTGTAACTCAGGCAAACACTTAATGATGATAACACTTGAAGGTGAGAGAAATCCGTTTCTCGTTATCCGATACCAGACAGTTACAACAATGCATAACCACCCTTCCTAAATAATAGTACCCTGCATCTGCATAGTGTGCGGTTGCTTGCAATTTTGACTGACAAATGGTCGCAATCAAAAAATCGGTAACAATAATGAGTGCCGGTCAATGCGGCGATGCTGTGACGTACCCTGTCAAGGGTTGCATAATATGTACACGTTTTTCTTTTTTATTGATATGCAAAAGCAAGAGGGCGCGCGTGCTGGTTGAGAAAAACCGCGAACCCCTTTGTGAGGGGCAAGAGCGGGTTAAAAAGACGCAGGCTGTCTAACAGCTCTTTGCCTTCTGTTACAATTGCTGTGGGACTCACGAGAGAAGAAAACGGTGTGCATTGTCTACATGTCACCTCCGCTCAGGGGATCGTGTTCAACCTCAATTTAATGCACCCGCCTTTACATGAATGCGCCCGTGAGTGAGACGTTAGATAAAAAAGGAAGAAAGGGATTGGGTAGGAAAGCCACAGGGTATGAGAACACCCTCTTTAATATGCACAAAAAGTGTCGTGATCCAAATGTGGGAAGGGACTAACAAATCCTATAGTCTAACTACCAAAATATTAACCCCTTGGCTGAAAAGTGTGCTAAGTACTGGGCACAGACAGTGTATTAAAACCTTATTGCAATAATTAATGCTTGGAAGTTGCATTTGCATATTCTTTCCACTTCGCAGCATGGCTATGCTAATCAATTTACAGCCCAGATCATAGCTTTGAAATGTGTTATTACGAATTGTTTGAAAATTAATTGTATTTTTGTTTTTATGATGAAACATCTGATGTGTTCCACTCATAAGACTTTCTCTACTCTTGCATAAACTATTCTTACAAACACTCACTCTATCTACTTCATGTTAATCGAGATAAACATTTGTAGAAATTATTTTATTGATAATTTTCTTGTAGGTGCAAGGAGAGTAGGCTTTAAGTGACACTCAAAAGTTTTACGAGTGGTCGCTGTATGATGACTTTGAAATTCTGATCTCTTTGCATGACCAAGAGAGAAAAAAATTAATAACGACCTCCCATTAGAGAACGCTCTATAAGCATTGCAAAATTCTGACAAATAACAAGGAATATCTCCGAAATGGTTCATTTTACAACAAAAGATCATTTGAAATAATTGTGTGTATTAACCAGTTATACATTTTTCGTATAGTAAGGTTTGGTCTATCTTACGGCTTACCACTTATCCTCAAGTCGTCCAGAATGAAAAGGACTTCCGAGGAGATTCCCAGAAAATAGAAGACGTGCATTTCATCTTTCATGGAAATATCGTAAACATATAGTATTTTAACAGAAGCCGTTAGAATTATTTTGGGGAAAATAAAAGAAATTTGCAAAATTTTCCATTGAAGGATAGTCTAGGGTGGGGGATTTTCTTGAAAATACACACACACACACACACACACACACACACACACACACACACACACACACACACACAAACACACACAAACACACACAAACACACACAAACACACACAAACACATGTTTTTCTAAAAAAGCTTTTTTTTTTTTTTTTTTTTTTTTTTTTAATTCAAGGGGCTCAAAACATATTTCCGGTGAAATCTCAACATCGAATTTTTAGATTGAATACAATACTTTCCCTATCTACTCGTATTATACGTCGCAGAAAAAGTAAAACATAATTTAATTCATTACAGTTGCATAATTTTCTCTACTCTTTAAAACGTCGCATGATACGTATATACGAGTACATATTACAGCATTCATTAAAAAGGGACCATTTTAAATCACGGAACATTTTTGTCTAAAAATGATAAAATATTATAAATTATTTATTATAAACTATTTAACCAGCACTGGTCACTGACGCTGGCAAATCTCAACCCTAATTTTAATATATTCCAAAGGTATTTGAAACAAATGTATTACAAATATACAAGCTTCAAAATGTGTTAAATCATATAGCTAGATTAGCACAGTTTTACCTAAATATTCAAATATACATGTTAACGTGATCGTAGTTTTAATATTGACATATTCGTTTTCTTGTATAGTTATAACTGGTGCAATAAAAGCCTATGCAAAAAGTTTGGTGGACACTAGCTCAGCAATTTCAGGATTATTTCATAAAATGTAGGTAGTTAGAAAATTACAATCTAACAATGTTTAAACCATGCCTATAAAAGTAGAGCAGATTCGTGTCCTTAAATAACTTTTTCAGTAATTAAAAATAATATGCTTTAGAAAAAATCAAAGTTCTACCCATTTTTAAATGCGCATTTTAAGCATAACGAACTTAACTCTTGTGACGAATCTTCGACTATAAATACATTTCAAAATTACCTTGGAGCGCTGAATAAGAAATTAAGAAAGAAATGAATAAAATAAAATAGTATTTTGAAAACATTTGCTGCATGTCATATAGATTTGAACTTTTCTCAGTAGAGAATCATAAACGTGCAATACTTGTAACATGGCTCAGCAACAATCGCAGAAATGATCACTGAAGACATCCACCACTCCAAGTTATACTGCATTTCTCCGCTCTTTTCTAGATTAGATTGGATTGCGTTCAGCGAGTTCACAAGTAGCCATGGAGGCCCGTGAACATTGAACATGTCAATTGAAATGTACAATCATGTCAATAAATATATAGATAGCATATAAAACACATTATATACAGGCACAAAAAAAAACAGGATAATTGAGAAACACAATCAAACTTAGTCTTATGGCTAACATGATGTATATTTACAGGTTTAAACATTCACTGGGCTTTTCCTGCTACGTCCTACTGTTTAGTTATAATTATAATGAATGGCATCTACACACATTACACTAATGAACTACTGAGCAACATTTCAGCAAAACTTCGATAACCGCGACATCTCCGTAGACTGAAACGCAAATGACATTCAGATTTACTACAAGAGCACATTTTTCAGGCTCTAATAAGGACGGCCATTGTACTGTAACCACTGTATAATAAAGTTACTGAACTGGAAAATAAAATAAATTTAATGCCTAATATTTTCTAAAAGGCTTAAGATGCAGTGGTAATTTAAGTAGTGTTTGATCTGCTGGATAAGTAAGTGGATAAATAGAACATTTAAGGGTAGATACACTAAAAGTGGTTTTCTCAGGAGCTATGTAAGTGTCAACAAATTCCATTCATATTATTCTTAATTACAGTCTTGTAAACACTATGCCAAAATTTCATAAAATCATCTAATAGTTTTCGTATAGTGTGTATCGAAGTACCAGAAAATGTAAAACAGAAAAATTAAATCTAAGTTTCCACAATATTTTTAATACCTTGCAGCATAATTCAGAACTTCCCAGCACCATAATCCGGATCCTTTGCGTCATCATAGCTTCTCTTCTTGTTCCTATTAAATTTTCTACCATTTTTAGCTATTTCCTCAGTAAATCTCTCTTCCTTTCTGATGCAAAGTGTGTTTAGTTCCATCCAAATAGGAGTGATGTTGAAGCCTGGTTCAATGTTTAACTTTCTCAGTACGTCGATTCTTCCAATGTTACCATCATTGAATGAGATGATGACATCATTTAGCCCTAATCTGAGAGTATTGACACCTACAAACACTGTTTTGGCTATCCTACAGCACAAAACATTTATAATGGTTCGTTTACATTTTAGATTTTTCCATGTAAACATTTTGTTCAAAAGAACTGGTTGGAACGTCTCTCTCTCTCTATCTCTCTTTGTCTCTCTCTCTCTCTCTCTCTCTCTCTCTCTCTCTCTCTCCCCTCATCTACCGTACTTCTACCAAGAATTGTAATTTTTAGAGTAGAGACCATGTTGTGATCAGCAGTAGAAAGCATATGAAACCAAGTAGCCAGAAGAAAACTAAAACTTCGATGTGAATTATATACTAATTAACCTCCAATTTTGCTTTGAGTGGATTTTAAACATATTCATCTTCAGCACAGTTAAAATATTGAAAAACAGTAGACATTTGGAAATGTGTAATTTCGCCCGCATATAAGAGCTTGCTCACTTTAAGTCCTATCTTCATATTAATTTTTTTAGAGCTGTGCTATAAGGACTTCCAATAAAATCAATGGTGGTGCTAATGTAAAGAATTCAAGCACTCAGATTGTGAAGTTAACATACGAATTAAAAACACACTACGTTATTCAAGACAAGGAAACAAACTGTAATGACCATTTAGAATGGCATGACCCATTTTGTGTCTGCTTAGCAATAATTGTTTCTATTTTACAATAGAAAATAACGGCAACTCTCATATACGTACGCAATATACAAATAAGATTTATTTTTAGCTGCCAAACCACGTGGTAGCTCCTCAGCGGTAGGATTATCGGTCGTTTTAGTTTCGATAACGACTAATTTTCAAGTCACAAGGCAGAATTGGTATACACCACGTATTAATCAAGTTAAATATTTAGGATGCTCCTATAGCAATTCTTTCGAACTACCGGTTTGGAAAACCTCAGCGTATTAGCGTGTCCATGTTTTCCTCCCTCATACTTCGGTGTTAAAATAAGATTATAGTGAATTCTTCTGATTCTGGAGGTACGGTTGACTTTAG
Organism: Tenodera sinensis; assembly: GCA_030765045.1. Lineage (NCBI taxonomy): Eukaryota > Metazoa > Arthropoda > Insecta > Mantodea > Mantidae > Tenodera > Tenodera sinensis. The sequence goes on along the minus strand of CM060968.1, from coordinate 96,084,791 downwards.
AATAAATAAGTAAACGGAGAGAACGGGCAACAGTCATTAGCATTCATTGCTTGAAACACTACTACCGGCTAGAACAAAAGAAGCTAATATCTAGCTTTCAAAGCAGGTGGGAGATTCAAATAATCAGAGGCAGAATTACAAATAACGTGAAACAGATTTCGGGCTGTACAGAAACCTGCAAGTTCGTGACTCCTTTATGTTGCGCTTCGGTACCACTGCATTCCTGCAGATGCAATTACGAGAATGGTGCAAGGCTGAAAGAATGAACGAAAAAGGTTGCTTACATACATTCGGGCAATTGGAAAAACAAAAATTGTTCATAAGCCGTTTTTTCTCCAACACTATTCTGATAATTTATGCTAGTGCCTATGTGGAATAACCTTTTAGATTTCCCTATGCAAATACAGGTGAAAAGAGATACGTGCCCCACATCTCTTATGAATAATAATTATTATATATACGTGCTAGGGTTGGCAAACATGGGAGGTTTAAGCTCCCGTCCCCTTTCTTTCAGCAGCTGGACCCATCAATCAGAGCAGCTATATATAACTGTAACAATCTTTTTCCATCTGTCAAATTCAAATTTGATTCCTAACCCTCCCATTCTCACTTAAGGAGGTATACATGGCTGTTTACAATAGAGGTGGCGAAGAATACAAACCTCAACTATTCAAATAGGTGACATGTAGAGGCGATCAAAGCAACGGGTTCCTCCTAGGGAGTATATTCAGGTATATGCACAAAACCTAGGGTCCTATGAGCTTTAGAATCTAAAGGAACTGCGGTTTGGATTGAAAGAAAGTCGTATAATGTATGCGATTCCAATCACTTAAAAAAAGAGGTGGTTCTTCACACGGTAGCCAGGCTAATTTCATGAGACATCTCACTAGAAGTGTGATCGTGGTGTTGGAAACATCGTCAACTGCTGCAAGCTGGTTAGGAACCTTACTGCCATCTGAGGACACAAAGTAAGTGTAAAGACTCGATACAAACTAATCATAATTAGGGACAGGATTTCAATGTAAATGCATATTTCTTCTCTGCTGCCGATGCATTGTGACAGATATACTCGTTTTCGGTTATTTTTCAATTGTTCTTTATTAATTTCCACAATTACATAAGGTATGACCTCAATCACACAAATTCACATACGCTTCTTTTTGGTTGCTTTTACACACAAACTTTACAACCAGGATTTAAAACTGGCTAGAAGTTACTGCCTAGCAACGTGGCGTTAGCCCACGGAAAATTAAACATCAGGAATGCCTCCCGCACGGAAGCTCTGCGTTTAACATTGTGTAGGTGTTCCGGTCAACTATCCCAGGCGTCTTTCTTCTACAGCTTCCAAAATGTTTTTGTCAACATGCATAATTTCCCTTAATCTATTATTCCAAACTTTATCTTTCCAAGATTTTCGTGCTGACGGTCTCCAAAAATCCATTTCTAATACCATTAATTTGTTTACTGTTGTCTGCTTATGGTCCAAGTTTCAGCGCCGTATAATGTTGTGCTCGGGAATAATGCCTAATACATTAATTTTTTAGTTCTATGTGGAATATTTTTACTCCATAAAACTACATTGAACATTCCTATAATTCTCTTTCCATCAGCCATTCTTCTTTAAATATCTAAATTTGTTTTTGGAATTATATACCACAGATATTTAAAATAGTCAACATGTGCTATTTCTTCTGTATTACATGTTAGCTTTTCTTCTAAACTTCAAATTTATTTTACACAAAATAACAAAGAACTGACATTTGCCCTTTCGCAGTGGACTCTCCATATGTATAGTAGAGAAAGTATACAAGCTTGACGAAACCAATAATAATTATTAGTGTTTTATTGAGCGAACAGACGGTAGAAAATACAATTGCTCATTGCTCTTCCCTCCCCCTAGAAAAGTTGTATATACCTCAAGAGGATAATAAAATGCAACACCAATTTCGCTGTACACAGAAAAGGTACCGCTGAAGTATACACATTAAACAGAAAATAGCAAATGAAGTTCGGTTAGAGCGTCTCGAAAAGTTGGAATTACGAGATTTTATTTTAGGCGAGACACTCGCACTTGTAGTAGTACATCAAGTTGTGTTAAGACTTCTTTCGTAACATTATTCCGTATCCCTTTACATTTTATGTTTAAGTATAAAGAATATCCTCATCGGACTTATAACACGGGGTAATAAAATACGGCCAGTGCTACCCCGGCAGGAAAAACATGTTTTGTACATTGTGTATCTTCCTTTCCTTACATTCTTTCCACTTCCCTTCCATCCCAACTATTATCCGCCTTCTCTTGCACCTCACTCTTTCTTCCAAAAGTGAATTTTACTCAACTTTCTGCCATAAAATACACCTTGATATCCCCACCCTTCTCCCAGCCCCACTCTCTTCTTGGAGATATGGTCTCATCATGCCCTTAGCCCTGAAATATCCAATTCAAAAGAGTGCTCCCAACTCAGAAGATGAAACGCTTTTACCACTGTAATATTCAAATGCATCTCCCTAAATTTCTCTATCTTATATCAGAAGGATAATATATATTTTTTTCTTTCTCTTTCTGAGAATGAAAGAAAAGGTTAAAAGAGTAAAAGGACTACAGCCTATACAGTGCATCGAAAACGTCAAAAAGATCCGGCGCACCTTGGTACACTAAGCTGTAGATCACGATGTTACAGTGTCTACTTCAATGCTGCTTTTTGTCATAGAAATTTCAAATTGTGCTGCCTATTCTACGATATGAAAATATAAGACGATAAGGAATCGTTTCTTATCTCACCTCATATACTCGAACCTATTTAATCTCAGCTATTTTACCCTATAACATTTCTACTCTGCAATGATGATTATTCTCAACTAATCACAAAGACATTGGTACATTATACTTTATTTTTGGTGCTTGAGCAGGAATATTAGGAACATCATTAAGAATTTTAATTCCAACTGAATTAGGACAACCTGGTTCCCTTATTGGAGATGACCAAATCTTCTTCCAGATTATATAAGAAATGTTAACTTCGAGGTCCTGTGAAACTTCTGCCCATCCCCAAAATTTATCAAATGCGGGCATAGGCGTAACTTTGGTGAGCGACATTAGTCCCCATTTTCATGTGTCAACTTAAAAGCATTTAATTTTGAGCTATTTTAAGTAAAACAAATAACTAAGAGGCTGAATCAGGCCTGAAAAATTCAATACCATGGCCGCGATTTGAACCACGGATCTTCCACTTATCGAGCGGCTGCTTTAACCACTAAGCTACCATGGCCAACTTGCCAGTACGACATTAAATTCCCCAGTTGATTCTAATACCAAATAAATAACTATTTTATATTAAAATTAGCAACAGATTTCAGCTAAAGTATTGTTGCATTATGAACTTTTTATCACAGTTACCCTATGTCAAAGCGAGCAAGTTGACCTTGGTGATTTAACGCTAAATCATATGTTTATACAGAGAGAGCCAATGAACTAAGAACCGGTTGCGCGGTGTTTATTCACTGGGCATATGGAAATATGATTCCGGGCTGCTGCTGCTGCAATCAAGGTCATCCTACTCAAGCTGCTTTGCTCTCCTCAGGTTCTGCAGTATTTGATTGACAGTGATGAAGTGTGGTTCAGTTATTGCGAATTATTTATTATTTTGTCCGACATTTAGTCACAAAGTGTATTATCGGTCAGTATATTTTTTTACTCCGCGGCGTGTATTTATTTCTGGTTCGTATGTGTTAATTCAGTCTTCTCCTTAAGTGAAAATACGACTTGCAGAAAGATTTGCGGGTGTAAAAGTTCCAGGCCACAACAATCCATACACTTTGTAATAAAGTCCAGGCCTTAGAAAGTGTTCAGTCCAAGAAAACTGAAAGAGAAAGTAGGGTTCTTATCAAAGAAACATTAAATGACATTGGGTTGGTAAGTCAAATCTTAAATAGTACTCTAAAAGTGTTACATGGTTGGATTTGCGTTATGCTATAATAGACACAGATGGCTACGAGCGCCGATAACATGCATAAGAAAAACACCGCGCAGCCGGTTCTTAGTTCATTGGCTCTCCCGGTATTTCCTTCATAGTAAGCTATGAGCATGACTGATTTTCTTTCTCTACTACGTGCGAGTAGCAAGTAGGAGAAGTACTTTATTCCACCCTAAAATTCGATATCAACATTTTACCGATATATATTTTTGAGGCACCTTGAACTCAAAAAGGCATTTTAAGAAAGTCTCTGTGTATGTTAATACAGATTATTGAATTGTGCTGCTCTCTCTCTCTCTCTCTCTCTCTCTCTCTCTCTCTCATACACATCTCAAAACATACCTACATTTCTTGCGAAACCTCGTTGTCAAAATGTTGGGTCAAAAACAACACCTATATGGAGGAGGCATAGAAAGCAAAAAATAATTGAATACGTTAGTCGCATGGCATTCTCTGCCGATTCTTCAACAAAGCATTGTTTACAAAAGTTAATTTTTCTACCTACTGCTCGTAAACATTTTGCAGGAAAGCTTTGATTATATATTTCCTTGTAAATACCTACAATGAGGATAAAAGAATGTAGTAGACTTAGGCGACAGTTAAGAGCTGGTGTAATGTCTTTAAAATTCCTTTCGCTTTCCATCTGCAGGAGAGCTCCACCCCCTCAAAAAAAAAAAAAAAAAAAAAAAAAAAAAAAAAAAAAAAAAAAAAAAAAGGAATAATGATGTTCCATTTGAGAAAAGTATAGCGTACTCCTTGAACTGGTGATGTGTTTGATGCAATAGTGCTATAATTCTGTGGCTGTGATGTCAAATTTCCTATGTCTCAATTTCCTAATTCGAGCTAGTGAAACCAGAATTCTTTTCGATATGCCCAGCCACAACGCAAATGTGCAAAGGCTAATTTCTTTGAATAATGTTCCGTGGACCAGAGAGACTAAACATAGACAAACTGAAGTCAATAACAACAGTTCAATACAATTCCAACACCTAAATTCTCTCGAATTTTACAACTACTCGTCAAGGAATAATACGTTACTTAAATAAATAGGTCCAACAATGAAGTATTGCTGATACACGAGAGAGAGAGAGAGAGAGAGAGAGAGAGAGAGAGAGAGAGAGAGAGAGATGTGAAGGTGAGTCATGCTTTTACGATTACTAAATGACGCCGTAACAAATAGGCTAGAAAAAGAGAAATAGTGTGGTGGTAAAACATGTGAAGGTGAAAGTTGTGCCACTACTTTTGAGTATCAGTGTAACAACAATGTTAAGAGAAATATTAAAGCAAACCAGTATGTTTTCTTCTAAGGCACTATAACGTTGCTTTATTAAACCGAAATAATATGCCCGAATACTGTGTATTAATATTAAAATTATATTCTGAGAATTACATTCTCCAAAAACTCCCGAGTATGATTTGATGTCAATGTCCCACAGCCCAACTTTTTAGTCCAAAGCATTGTACACAGCAAAAGTGTATCGTGAGACATCTAGAGTTGAGGGCCCTAATGACCAAGTTGTCGACGGGCCCTTAAACCCAACACACTCACTCACTCTAGAGTTGATACAATTTTGTTGCATACAATTTTTATTGTTTTTTGCATCCAAGTGATTGAGTTGCCGTAATGTTTTCATCCAACGACATGAAAATAGCCAACCAGTGTCAATACTTAAGTGTGGCGGACTGCACATGCACATGCAACATGTAGCCAGCTATTGTGTTTGTACGGGTTTGTTTGAGTTTGTGCGACAGTAGTAGTTGTTCCTGGTTATGCGATCTTTAGCACGTATTTTTGCCTTCAACACGAAGTAAAAGGTTGAGAAATAAATTGTCCTTAATTCTTAGAAAATTGCGATAATTTTTGGGTTCCTTTAACCTTCAATTCGTTTGGTAGTAGACCCAATATCTCGAACCGTGCCCTGTTCTCTTTTTTGCAACCATGACCTATCCACCAAGGTCGTTTACTCCAACTACCTCTTTTCTTCCTACCGATAGTCATGGAAGTATACCCAAACCAATGCTCAATATAGAAATCACTATATTAATATTTGCGGCCGCCATGTCTATTTCTCATACTTACTATGCGAACTGTCATTTGTTTTTGGACCAAAATGCATCATAGTGTGATAGACATCGTGTCTGTTCTTTGCAATTCCATAAGATACAAAAGTTTGGTTAAACAATTTGGACTGTGGGATAACGGCTTTAGGCTTGTAGTCAAATGAGATGTCATCCAATATAAGGGGTTAAGGGTAAATGAATGGGAGGAAATGTGAGAAAGGCATCACGAGACAAACTGGGGTTAAAACATTTCTAACTTTTTTATTTATTTCCGAAACTAAGTTTTTCTCCCCCACAAGAACACACCAAAAGGTAAATGATGTATTATTTAGTACATATTAAGTATGGTTTAAACTACATTTGTCAGCGGGTCCTAAGTAAATAATAAGGCCTCTTGCATATATTTACTAATTAAAAATCATCTAAGTTGCTCCGCTCGTTGTTTTGAAATAGTAAAAGCACCAAAACTCACGCCTGTCTATTCCCTTATCTTGAGAGCAGAGAAAAATCGATCCCACAAGTTCTATGACCACCGAGGAAACCTCGGGCGTCCATGTATTTACTAACAAAGCAAGCAATTAATCCTTTGCGTCTCTGAATCCTCATGATTATGAAACGGTAGAGAGCTCTGTGCATAGGTTCAAGCAATTATATGTAGTCAATCTACAAATACGTCCCTTACCACAAACTTGTATCTGTAATAACACAATATTCTCTTCGTCAAAGCAACATTCAAAATCACATCAGCTGAATAACTGTATTGGGTTATAATTAATTTCAATATTGCTGTGAATTATATAGCGATAAATATCTGCCATACTTATATTTGCACCAATAAGATGTTTCCTGCCACCCATTAATTATGAAAAAGGCTTCACACAGTGAAAAACATAGTCTACAATAAGCAGTTGCAGAAAACACAATGTACAACAACAAAATAGATGCGAAGACGCTTGCAAGCAAAGTGAACAATGAGATAACAGCGATCGCACTACAAGTTAAAAATTCTCTTAACGACGTCTATAAAAATTCATATAACATTAAATATCTGTTTCGTTGAAGGATTACAAATTTCTCCTTTTCTACAAAGTTGTATTTAAAAAAACTCTATTCCCTTTTGTACAAACTATGTGGTGATGTGTGTGTGTGTGTGTGTGTGTGTGTGTGTGTGTGTGTGTGTGTGTGTGTGTGAACAACACCTCAAAACCGAAAAGCCCGTTAAAAACCAAAGTTAGTATAAGTTTAATGCCTTTTAAGGATGCGACACGAAGACCTTGAAGAAAATTCCTCCATCCTAAACTGCGCTTTGCATGGAACATTTTTCGCAAATAATGATTTTCTCAAAAATAGCTCTGACAATTTTGATTAAAATGCCATAGCTTTAAGATATTTTATGACATGAAAAATGTATTTTTTGAATTTTCTGGCTATATCCCATGTCCTGTTTACTCTTGGTGACTTTTGCATAATTGGTAAACCGTAAGACACAAACCAAATCTTATAAACGTAGATCTGGTTAAAACTCACATGTTATGTCCAAATGCTTTTTTTTTTTTTTTTTTTTTTTTTTTTTTTTTTTTTTTTTTTTTTATGAACCATTTTGGGGACATTTCTTGTTATTTGAACGAGTTTTGCAATACTTAAACTTTTCTCAAATGGAAGATCGTTATTCACTCTTTATGTCTTGGTCGTGTAAAGAGAACAGAATTTGAAAGCCTTCATGCAGCGACCAGCTTTAAAAGGTTTGACTATCGCTCAAAACCTACTCCCATGTTCCCCTTGCACCTACCAGAAAATTACCAATAAGATCATTTCTACAAATGTTTCTCAACTAACATGAAGATAGAGGAATAACAGTTTGTAAGAATAGTTAATACAAGAGTAGAGTAAGTAATGTGAGTGCAACACAAGATTTTTAATTTCTATACTACTATAGTAAGTAGGGGAAGTACTGTATTTAACCCAAAATTTTGATATCGAAATTTTACCAGAAATACATGCTTTGAGACTCCCTGAATTTAAAAAAAAAATAAAATAAAAAATAAAAATAAAAAAATTATGGAGTTTTAGAAAAAGGCCCGTGTGTATGTTTATGTCTATTTGTCTGTGAACAGTATAACTTAAAAACGAAAAGTCGGTTAAATACCAAACTTAGTATTTAAGTTCCGCGTCTTCCAAGGGTACGAGAGGAAGATATTCAAGAAAAGCCCGCACTCTACATTATCCTTTGCGTGGAACATATGCAACATGCCCTTTAACATACCTACGTATAGTAAGTTGGAAAAGTACTGCATTCCACTTAAAAATTCGATATCAAGATTTCACTGGTAATACATGTATGGAACCCTCTGAATCTAAAAAAATGCATATTTGGATAAAGGTCTGCTCACGAGCGCTTTTGTGTGTGTGTGTGTGTGTGTGTGTGTGTGTGTGTGTGTATGTGTGTGTGTGAGAGAGAGAGAGAGATAGTCGCTTGCGCGTCCGTCCCTGCGCGCCTGCGTCTGTCCTTTGCGCGTCCATGTGTCTGTGAATACCAAACTTAATATTTAAGTTCAGCACCCTTCAAGAAAGTGAAAAAATGCTACACGAAGAAAATCTCCCCCCCTCCCCATACCATCCTTTACATGGAACATTTTTCGAAATACTTGACTTTCGTAAAAACGATTGTAACGATTTTTACTGTTGTACCATATATTTAAGATATTTCCAAGACAAAGAAATTCACTTTTTGTAGTTGTGAACCATTTGCGAAATATTCCTTGTTATATGCTTGAGTTTTAAAATACTTATACTTTTCTCAAAGGAAAGTAGTCATTAGCGTTTTATGTCCCAGGCATGCAAAGGAAATAAAATGTCAAAGACATAGCAAAGCGACTAGCTCTCCAAAGATTTCTCTATCGCTCAACCTTAAGCCTACTGTATTCCCATATTCCCCTTGCATATACAAGAAAATTAGTCATAAGATAATTTCTGCAAACCTTTATCTCAACAAAGATAAGTAGACAGAGTAATAAGAGCGTGTAAGAATAGTTTGTAGAAGAGAAAGCCATGTGAGTGGAAAGCTCGGATTTTTATCGTTAGAGAATGTAAATGTGGAATTCTACAACCTCTAAAGTTTCAGACACAGCTGCTTAAAGTACTCCAGAATACTTCAAAATTGCAGACATTGTCTAGGTTCGATTTCTGAGGTATTTTATACACCATAAAAATGTCTTAGTTATATCTTAATGGTGTTTGATTGGTCATCGTGTTCAGCAGAAAGCCGACAGTAATAATTTTCATATAAAACAAATGGATCAATACGTGATACAAGGTCAAAAAGCAGAAAATTCCTATAGACATTTTGGAACTGCAGCTGTGGCTGATTCAGAAAAATAGGATCCTCAGCTTTTTAATAATAAATCTTCACTTTCTTTCTGCTTCGCTGTGATAGGTAGATTAAGTATTCTACTCGAAAATTCGATATCAAGACTAAATTAATATCACCAGCAAGATCTTTCAATTTCAGGTTATTTTCTTTGTTGCCCCTCCCTATACATGTTTACTAATTATCTCATTTGTTTGCCAATCTTTGCTCCTTAATAATTGCAGAATGCGACTCTGCAAAGTATGGTCGCGAACAAGATGTATTTAATTATAACCTATGTTAGTTTCATTAAAACTTAATCATTAAAACTATTGATTTCCTTTTTATGCCTTGATTCACTTCGAGCGCATTAATTTTCGTAGTTCTAGAGAACTGCCACAACCTTGCCAATTGCTGATAATTACTACAATTTGTACACCTTAACAAAGTTCACTGCAGCAGATCTAGACAACCTTTAAACAAATTTCGTCGCGTTATTACATCTTGCCTGCTTATTGTGTGGCCAATCGGGATTTGGAGTATTTGCTAAAATCCTCTGTTTAATTGTGCATGAGTTGAGTTTCTCGATAAAGTGAAATTAATTAATTTAAGTTTTATATTCGTGATATAACCAAGCTATCAGAGAGACCTAAAATAAATAAATTTAAAAAAAACAGAGCATACTATGCTCTATGTTATTCCAGAATTGAAACACAATAAAATAATTTTCAAAGTTAATACCTATGTAAAAGATTACTTCTATTCGCTTCCATTTAGTCAGCTAAATAACTCCATAAACATACATTCATACTTACATATTATGATGCTGGGCGCACAACAAAGGACTGTCGGGATTAAGCTACTTCACACCACGTACCAGGCCAGCAAGGAAACAAAGGCGCTCAAGGTCAGGGTGCCTCACGCGACTGTCTGTATATACGTGACCAACAGTAATGTTAAGCGCAGCGCTTAACAAATGATTGAACCATCGAGAGGCACCCGGCGGCCGGCGTGTTTGTGGAAGTCAAGAAAGGTCTATGTTACATCATCCTCGCTATATAAAGAGGCGAGGAAACAGCAAAATAGTTACAGACATGAGCCAATCAGTGTGTCAGTGAGTTTGAGACAGGTGCCTGTGTGTGTGTGTGTGTGTGTGTTTTACTGTCGTCATAAAATATACATCACGTCAAAGTGAAGAAGTTTTAATGAGCGTTGAGTGACTGTATGGTTAGCATATGAGAGACTGAGAAAGTGAAGAAAGACAGTGAAAGGACTGACTCAAGTTTATGAGAAAACAGTTTTGAGCTGTAATATCACGAAAGACTGTACTCGTATACTGTGTTAACGTCAGTACAGAAGAACTGTACTATTTGTACGAAAGTATAGAGAAAAATAAAACCATTGCATGACATATACCATAATGCATCTGGTTGATAGCCACTGGCATACAATATGGAGAGCTGAGGCTACATGACAAGACGTTTTGATTTTAAGTCATGTAGTACGTAGATGTAAATATCTCAGAGACTGGCAGGAAATAGATTAAGCAGATGTTTCGCATTTATTTTCCCGTTCATTGAGTATTATTATCTTTCATTTACGTAAACCAAAACATCAGAAAGGGCCCTTAACAGTATGAAAAGTTCCTCCCACAAAAACGGTGTTAAGTCATTGTAGACTGAACATTTTGCATATTCACCACATTGCAGTTTTCTTGAAGATTTATGCAACAGCTAGCTAGCAGAGACTTCGTGTTTCTTTTCCTTTTACACCCCGTTTTATTTTTAAGGGCAAGGAAATACATAATTAAGTATTAAAACGATGGTTTTGAAATGTTGTAAAGATACTTTTCGATGCAGTCAGCCTATAAAAGGCTCCTTCTTTTGAAGTTGCAAGCACGGTCGAGAGTCATAAACACGTGAATATCGCAATTTCTGTACTCTGTACTTTGTGAATGGTCCAGCCAAAACGTGATTCTGTGAAGTTATGGCACATCGTTTGTATGCAATCACACGCCTCCCTCGTTTGTACCCTAGGATTTGGCCATAAGGTTAAAGAATAGCCTAAGTTATTGTCAATTTACTTTTTAGAGACCATTTTGAAAGATATAGGAAGACTTTTATTGATCGTCAGAAAACAGTTCTGTGACAAAATGCAAATCACTCAGTCTTATAAAACATTCTTTTCAGTGCGCAAGAAGGCTGCCCACACCAAAATGTGCTACATTAGGTACGCCTGTTGTTCGGAATATTAAAAAAGGCAAGCCGAGAATATCTGCGTACATCTGTACATGTCACGTAGGCATTTCAGGTATTTCATGGTCAATAACAATATGTGGGTACAAAGGTCCTCTAGCGTGTGCAATACGTTCAAATATTTTTAATAATATTCTAATTTTAATTGATCTGTACACTTAATGACCCTTTCTAAACCTCCATCGCAACAGCTTAGAAAGTGCAGGCCTGCAACAGCCAGCTTAGTTTCAGAAAAGGCGCCTATCATGCACTCCTTATAAAGTATTCCACGAGGGGGGAATCATCAAAGTTGGTTATTGATAAAATGTAACCCCGTGGTAGAAAAGCCCGTCCGAGCCAAAGCCTACCGCCCACCACAGGCGTCATGAGTGGGGTGCCGTACTGGAGGTGGGACGTGGACAGTGCCCCGGTCCCTCCTGGCCGGTTATGCGGTCTTCTCGACCTGTGGTTATTGATATACCCCTTAAATAACACTCAAGTCTTGAAATTGTTTTAATACAGAGCCAGTCCATAATGCAAATGGCATTTCAATTATTTAATATTACATTAAGTGGGTGCATGTGTGTAAGTAGTGGTGTTTAAGGGCCCGTCGACAACTAGGTCATTAGGGCCCGTGTGTGTGAGTGTGAGTGTAAGTGTGTGTGTGTGTGTGTGTGTGTGTGTGTGTGTGTGTGTGTGTGTGTGTGTGTGTGTGTGTGTGAGAGAGAGAGTTAATTTAATGTGATGAGCTTATCCAAAGTAATAGTAACGCAAAGCTCAAAACCACCGCTAACTCAGTGAACACCAATTGACATTGGGCAATTGTTTCAAGAGGACAAAAGCCGCTGATATGAATTAACTTAAAGGCACATAAATGCAACAACAAAAATATATTTTTCTTCCAGCATTACATATTACAAAGCAAAAAACAAAACAGGTAACACTTTTAGTCACGTGTTTCCAAGGACATGTCAGGATTGGGGCTAAAGGCGGCTATATAAATGAAACAAAAGAAAACAGCTTATGTGGTTCTTGTATCCACATTTCGTTATTCACAAATTTTATCTTAGATTTTATTTCAAACTGGGCAACAGTTGTATACAAATTGCAGAAAAGATATTCAAATGTTGTTCAGAAGCACGCAGGAATAAATTCAGAAGTCATAGTAGCGACCTCTTATGAAGAAAAAAAAAAAAAAAAAGAGAGAGAGGGAGGGAGAGAAAAATCGGAAATATTCGAGCATCTTCCGTTAGATGATGCCTTACATTTAGAATATACCATATGAAATATTTCCAAAATGGCTTAAGCTATAAAACAAGTTATAAGAGTCCTACATTTGTCTTGAAGTGTTTTCAGCTAACTCTTTTATGGCTTCCTAGATATACACATTTCATACAAGATGAAGAGGACAAGCTATTCACAAAAAATTCAATATATCAATGTTATTAATCATCACAATATCTTAAAACACTTGGCATTTTAATTAAACCTATTACAGCCATTTTTTCTGAAAATGAAAGATAACGGAAACATTTACTATGGTCGTTTGGAAATGGGGATTCCTTTTTAATATTCTGGCCTGAAATTTGATATGTTTTTTCCAGTTTTAATTTTTGAGTTATGCCCTTCACACACATTTATATATGTATTGCGTTTTTTATTTTACACTTATTATGATGAACTGAGAAAGCATGAATAAGGAGTGTCAAGATAAAACCTAAGTCTAAAGCATAATATGCAAGGTTTAAGCATATGAATGCATATATTTCGTATGATGGTAGAGTCAAACAAGACAAATAAAAAATTACAATAATGAATTCATCTACCATGAAAGGTAACAAAATAATTGAATATTACTGAATGCATTATCTGCAAAGTATAGCAACAGAGCAGGACCGAAGGAGTGAGTGAGTGTATCGAGTTTAAGGGCCCGTCGACAACTTGGTCATTAGGCCCAGGACAGAAGAAGCGAATGCTTTGTTTGCTAATGCATCTTCCGCTTCCAGGCATACGTTCATGCCTAAGAGTGAAAGTTCAAAGTAGGCCAGAGCTCGAAAACTGCTTTCGCCACGTGTCCGTGTGTTTGTTGTCAGCTACAGCAAGTAACAAGTCATCACGAGACTGCGCAGTAGTGTTTACTGTCAACATTCCTGACCTTCCGTTTTAAACACACGCCAAAGTTGCGCGATTGCGATCGTACGTTCACAAAATTTGTTCAAGACACGCTGAAATCCCATTACACTGGTCTACAAAAATTAACTTTTTCTCTTTCACAAGAATTAAAATAACAGATTCTAAAAGTATTTTTCGTGCTGAATTCAAATATAATTACAGTTTGTCCGCATCGGGCAGGAGTTTTGTGTGATATTCATTTGAATTTTTATAATATTCTAAAAAATCCGTAACTAGCTATCTAACTCAAAATTATAACTACTGATTCTGACTTACCTAGAAAGTGGTAGATAGTGATTTTCGGGTGTATTTCTCTCATTTTAGTCCAACAGTAATCAGCCAGCATATTGGAACTCCACTTGCCTTGGTACCTCTTCTCTATCGTAGAAATTTGCTGATGAAAACGCTCACCGTGTTCATCGCTGACAGCTCCAAGGTTTTCGGGGAAGAAGTCCAAGTGAGAGTCCAAGAAGTGAATTTTTAAAGACATGTTGCATCCCATAGCTTTATAAGAATGCAGAAGATCAGCCACTATGTCACGATAGTTTTCTGCTTTATGGTTTCCAAGAAAATTGCAACATAAACTTTTGAAAGACTGCCAGGCTGCTCTCTCCAGTGGATTTAACAGTCCCTCGAAATGTTCATCAACCATTAATGATCAGATTTGTGGTCCTATAAAAACTCCTTCTTTCAATTTAGCATCACTGACTTTGGGGAATTTCGATTTCAAGTACAAGAATCCATCAGAAAGTTTATCCATAGCTTTGACGAAATTTTTCATAACTCCTAACTTAATATGCAATGGAGGTAAAAATATTTTTTCAGGATTCACTAAAGGGACACATGCCACATTTTTCTGGCCAGGGAGAAGAGATTCACGTTTTGGCCATGACTTCCTAACGTAGTGAGACTTCTTATCTCTGCTGTCCCACTCGCACAAAAAACAGCAAAATTTGGTGAACCCAAGTTGCAAACCAAGCAATAAAGCAATGACCTTTAAATCACCACAGATATTCCATTCATATTTTCCATATTGTATTTTCTCTACAATTAGTTTCATATTTTGATATGTCTCTTTCATAGCGGCATGCGCTACTGGTATTGATGGAAGTTCATTGCCAATATGTAGCAGCACAGCCTTCAAACTTACTTTAGAGGAGTCTATGAACAATCGCCACTCATCTGGTCGGTGTTGATGCCCAAGAGTTTCCATAAGTGAACAAATATTATTACAAAACACAACACCATATTCTTCAGAGAAGTATTCTTTGAAAATACTATGGCGGCTACGATAACTACTTATTCTTACATCTTTTTGGAGTAAATTCCACCCTTTGAGTCTAGAAGTTAAAACTTCAGCTTGCAGTTTAGACAGATTTAAATCCCGAATCAGGTCATTAAGGTCTTGCTGATTGGGAAAGTATGGTTCTGATGAACAGCTACTGGCTTCATATGTAAGATCATTTTTATTTTCATCTGAATCATTTTGAGTTTCAGTTAGGTCAGAATCAGAGTTATCACTTAAGGTTGTATCTACATATACTGGTACGGGGAACTCTTCATTGTGTAAGACAGGTCTCAATGCAGATTGCAAATTCGGATACTTAACTGTATATTTTGTTTTAGATGTGATTCCTTTAATATTTGTCAAACAAAAATAACAGTCAGTTGAATGATCCTTCGGTTCCCTCCAAATCATGGGAATTGCAAATGGCATATGATGTGTACCATTTTTCCACCCAGTCAGCAGTCTAACACACGAAACACAGCATGTATTTGGGGCCCAGCTCTTATCAAAATCACCAACTTGACAGCCAAAGTAAAGATAACACTTCTTTACAAGTGGGGTCATATTTCGACTCTGAGACTTGAAGGTCAGCTCACCACAAATATAGCAGAAATTATCTGCATGATTTACACACTTTCTTGGCATGATGAAAACATTAAGCACTGAAATACAAGATGCACAACATACACAATACACTTTTAAACAGAAAGGAAGGAAATATTTCATTAGTGAACAAAGTCACAGCTCAATACTGACACATCACAATGTCAGACAGGTCTGAGCATGTCTAAACATGAATGAACCTGCACAGTCTTGTTTTGTGGTGCTTCAGCGTGATATTACAAATAATTTCAATAAATACGGCTTGAGTAAAATAGCTACATATGAGGTAAAGGTTCCTATGACAGGTCAAAGAAAACGCCAAAATCATATTTTGAAAAGTAGCTTTCACAGAAAAACTATGCCTGATGGGAAAATTCTGACTACATATCTGAATTCAGGATGAAAAAATGTACTAGATTCACTATTCAGATTTCTTGTGAAAAAAATCTTGTCGACCAGTGTTATTTACTATCAATTTGTGGCTAAATGACTCATTGTAGCAACAAATGGAAAATATATAAATAAATCATATTTTGAAAGTCCATCTCTCTGCTAATTACAGAAGTGAACGACAAAGGAGTGGTGGTATACTGGCAATCAAACATTCGACTAATTTTATATTTTACTTATTTAACCATTCACTATAGAGGAAAATGGTAGAGGAAAGTTATGTTTCAGCTTAACGTCAAGAAGTCGCCGTTAAAGTCTGAGCATTCACATCCCTAATGGGATATGTATAATGTATAATGGTATACATGTATAATGGAATGCTACGATTATACATAAATAAATCATCGGAAAATCTCATAGATTATACACATCAGATCACACAATATCGCTGTAAAATACCCACACGGGTAGATAATGCTTGTAAAATGTAAAATACAAACTTTTTTATGATTTACTCGTATGTATACAATTTTACACATGTATACAGGTATTTTGCTTCTTTTACCATATGTATATTTAAAATTCAACTATTGTGCTTACAAAATGTATTAAATTAAACAGGAAATTAGAATTTATAAGACTGCACAAATAACTAAAAATGTCACTCTTGGCAATATTTGCAATTGTATTTCCCCTTAAAGTTTAATTTGGTATCACAGGTATTGACTGGAAGTCTCAGAAGAAAGCCTCAGTTCTTTGGGTAACTTAAGCTCAATGTCCCAAGAAAGAAATAATCTGATGACAGAGACGTGCACAGAAAATAATCTTTCATTAAGTAGCGTTCATACAAAATCACCCCTTGGTTGGGTATGATTATTATTGAACACTCCTAGATTTCCTGTAGATCGTTTCAAAACCCTAAGCTTCAGGTCTGCTAGTAGGCCACTCAGTAGGTGTGAAAAGCAATTGGGTAAGTTGAAAACGCGAGAAATAAAGAGGGACTTGTTGGTACTTAGTCAAGCAAGCACACATGCATGGTGATGCAGTACACATACACGTAGGAATATTTATAAATAAATCAAGCAGACTCGAGATTCCCCATTTAGTTTCAACTTTAGCAAGCCAATCTCTCTGAATCTCTATCACAAGGCGTTCCCCAAGGTCCACTTCACGAAAAATGAATGCTTTCTTGTACAAATGAAATGTATTCCTGAGGGAGAGACTCTGCAAGCTCTCAGGAATCCATTATTTAGTAGCTCCTTCCATACTGCTGGGGCACGAGGGAAGGTAGTGGTGGTAGTGGTGGTGGTAGTGGTGGTGGTACAGCTTGCCTGCCTTCTCTAGGGCGAGGGAACAATCAAGATGTACCTTGACTGTGATGGCAAATGGTTTAACCAAACCATACAAGCCTTCATGCAGAACTATTTCCGTTTGTATGCATTAGGTACGTCCTTAGGTAGATAGTCCTATCTACCTAGTCTACTGGTGTCAAACTATTAATGTTATCACACAAACGCTGAAGGTGTGGGAGATTGACAGCACATGCATATCCGAATATTATATATATCGTCTGTATGGGTATGTGCGTGTGTGTGTGTGTGTGTGTGCGCGCGCGCGCGCGCGCGCGAAGAGTGCAACACGAAGAGCTTCAGGAAAAGCCCACCTCAAACATTTCTTTACATGGAAACTTTTTCAAACATTCCGGTATTCTCAAATATGGCTCCTTTCATTTTGATTAAAATGCCACATGTTCAAGATATTTTAATGGCAAACATTTCTTTAATTTTCTAGGCATAGCCTCTGAAGTAGTTTTCATTTTGAATGACTTTTGTATAATTGGTAAGCCGTAAAGAGAGACAATATCTTACTGCACAAATAAAAAGCCCAAGTGTAAAAGCACACAATTTATGCCAACTGTATATATTTTTGTGAAATTAGCCATTTCTAAGACACTGCTTGTTATTGTTTAAATTTTCAAATACCTATATTCTTCTAAAACGGAAAACTGTTGTTCAATTTCTTTCCTCCCCCCGCCCAACTCCTGGTTGTGCAAAGAGAACGGTTGCATTTAGAGCGTGAAGTTATTTACCTTCTTGTATATAGTTTGGAAAGTTTCTTGGGTACCATTTTGAAAATATCTACATAATGATATCACAAAGCGCTGTTACAACTAGCAAACACCACTATAAGTTGGCAATCACTGTTGAGGCTTCCGAGTAGGAATACCCTAATTACTAGAAAAATGACATGATAGCAACTCCTGACTGAACTGAGAGGTTAATGTACAATAATGTACAGAAAAGAGATTTGTTCAAATTCTCTGTGGCCGAGTTACCTTCCAACCAGCAGCTTCCAGAGAATGGTAATTTATGATCATTAAATTTAAATAATGGAACACAGGAACCAGTACGGCCACCAGAGGCGGCAGTGCACTAATCCTAATGTTCAGGGACTTTTTCCCAATTGGAGATTTGCAATTTTTGTTAACTCTATTATTTCTGGTTGATATACACACGGGCAGCGCTTTACTTTGACTATTTCACCCTAACTACGTCATACTGCCTTTGCCGAATTAATCGGTACGGAATTATGAGTTTCAATCAATCATGGCTGATTATCTCCTTAATTTTTATCAACTTCCTAGGAACTGTTTCCTTGTACCTTCTAAAACATTATTAATTAAAACTATTCTAACACGTATAAATATTATTTAGATTATACTGCAGCTTCTTGTTTATGAATGAGTAAAATGCAACTGTTTTAATAAAAATCTGATGTGTTGCACTCACATGGCTTTCTCTACTCTTGTACAAACCATTCTTACAAACTCTTATTCCTACATCTTCTTCTTCATCTTACTTGAGATAAACATTTGTACAGATTATCTTATTGCTTATTTCCTTGTAGGTGCAAGGGGAATATTAGAATACAGTAGACTTTGTGAGATAGTCAAATCTTTTAAAGCTTTGAGATTCCGTTCTCTTTGCACGGTTAACATATAAAAAAATGAACAACGATGTTCTATTTCATGAAAGTTTTAAGTCTTCCGAAACTACAAGAAAATTTATTTAGACATAAAATGTGTATTTTAGTAAGATCTCCATATTTGTATAGTACGATTTGGTCTATCTCTGACGGTTTATCAGTTATGCAAAAATCGTCCGGAGATTTGCATTTACCGTGTAGCCATTGACTAAGACCAGCTTTGCACGATATGCAGCAAACATGAGGGGGGAGGGGGGGCAAAGTCCTTACCTTGATCGCCTAAGGCACAACCAAAGTGTAATGAATATGCTGTTTTTGTAATGCTTGTTATTTCTTTTAGCTGTGATTGAGGAGTGAATTGTCCACACACATAACAAAAGTTATTGGGGTCATTAGTACATTTTCTATGCCTGCTCCTCGTCCGATATGACACAATGTTGGAGGACGTTAATTCAAAAAAAAAAAAAAAAAAAAAAAAAATAGATATATGCCTGCTCTTATCTATACCTGTAAGCTTTCTTTAGCACCGCCAATCAACTGATTTACACTTTCACAGCTAACTATGAACTGAAAGAAGAATCCAATACAAAACAAAACAGATGAAATACAGACCACCCAGTGGAGTACTCAGATAACACATCTGTTTATTTGCTCAGTGAAATGAAAGACATGGAGAGGACCCTATAAAGGAGGGTTGGTTGTGGACCTGAGGGCCATTAGTCGATTAATGCTCAAGATAGGAATATTTTCCTTTATAGAAAACAAAGTAAGACGTATTTAGGTCTGCATGGTAAGTTATGAAGTTCTGTATCAGTCATTTTATGTCAACTTAATTTTAATTTTATTTGGGCACACCCATTTAAATACGATTTTTATAGTACACTCTAAAATTAAATTTACTGATAAATCTTACATGATAAAATTGTTTACAGTTATTTAGAGTAATATGCATTTTCTTTACAGGTATAAAAATAATAAAATGGCAATTATTTTGAATTAAGTTAATATGAGTTGGCATCATACCGTATTTCGGTAAGTTTTTATAAAATAATAAGAATATAACTAAAACGTTACATGGTAAGCATTTTAAAAGGTATTTTTGGAATCAGCTAGTCACTTTGCATAAGAATTAGCCTATTTTGTTTCGTGTACAAAAACCGTGTTGCCTAGTGTATTTATACAGCCTGGCCTAAGAGAAGTAATACCATTCAACCTGTTTTCATGTGTGCTTGTACGACCAGTGGACAATCTGCTGCACTTCTTTGTCTTTTATGTTCCTACGAGCACCTAATTTTGGAACTTTATTTTTGCTCCATCCTATGTAGTGGCTGCGTAAGTATTGCTCTAATCCATTATTAGAGATTAAAGATATGAAAATAGTCACTTGTCGCCTTATTTCTTTTCTATTCCGCAGTGCATCGTTATTGTTCCAAGAGGTCCCATTTCTATTACTATGCATTTCTACCGTTCTATTAAAACTTTTTGAGCAGGAACATTACAACCAACAAGATATAAAATTTCACGAGTTTCCTTCCCCCTTCTGTATGAAGGTTCATATTTTGTAGAACAAAGTTATTTCATTATTCAGGCTTTTCTACGTATCGATCATCATAGCACAGACTCCACTGGATGCTTTAACGGCGGTTATTGTAATTTATGTCGCAATGCAATAGCCACATGGAAAGTATTCATGCACTAAAATCAATGTAGGTGTAGTCAAATAATAATCACAAGGCAAACAGCCGTAATTCTCTAGCAATATCACTAGGCACTTTATTGGAAATGGCACAAACTTTCTTAAACACTATTACAGTTTTACAAGATTTTAGCTCTTTGCATTCAAGAACATAAGTGAATTCAAAACTCGTATAAATACGAGATAACAATTCCAGTTACTTTCTCTATCACTTTGCTTTCTCTTAAGTAAATCACAAAAAACACAGTCCTGTTTTATCGTTAACACAATCTACATCTCGTCGTGACCTTGCAACTCAAAGTTGTTCCGTCTGATCGTAACCTTGATACAAATTTCAGTGTCTCTCAGCAATATAAAGTAAATATAGAGACCAGCTTCACTTATCTTAGTTAAAATGCTTTAACTAGCATAAGTGAAGCTCATCTGCTAATTTGTATTGCTTCACTGTTAATAGCTTCGTTTTTTCATTGAATTCACTATCTCTTTTTACTCTCTCTCTCTCTCTCTCTCTCTCTCTCTCTCTTCCAACAGTTGCTTCTGACGATACTCTCGCTCTACACCCGCTAAAACTGCTTCACTTGAAGACCGACTCTCTCTCTCTCTTTCTCTGTCGTGCTCTCTCGCTTTTATAGTCCAGCGAACGCCGGCGAATTCTCTGTAAAATCACCTTTTCTCGAAACTTCTTATAAAAGAGCCGGGCCCGTGAACAGCTTCTAGAATCGTCCGCAATTCGCTTTGTTCTGCCACACTCATTGTCGTCTTGTTCACTCGCCGCGGAGATGCGTGAGGTAGCTTTACCTTAGCTCTCTTTGATGACCTACAACTGCGGCCGACGTCACAATATCCATATTTGAGCCACACTCCGTTTTAAAATAGCTAGAACGAAACATTTTAATACCCGATACACCAAATAGCCCTTTTCATTCAATAACTGTTTTCATTATTATTATTATTATTATTATTATTATTATTATTATTATTATTATTATTATTATTATTATTATTATTATTATTATTATTATTATTATTATTATTATTATTATTATTATTATTATTATTATTATTATTATTATTATTATTATTATTATTATTATTATTATTAGAAATTACCCATACGATTCTGATTAAAATAAGCATGAAGAATAAATTAAATGGCATACACGTTATGTGTATAGCCCCAGAAGTCATTTTCTTTTGGCAGAATTTTTCTTTAACTTTGAAAGCGTAGCAGTTAAGTGAAAGTTAGCGCAGGAAACATGCAGATGTCCTACAGGTACACAAGTTCTGTGAAAATAATTTCCACTTCCACTTCCGATATTCGCTGCTGTTTGCATTTTCTACTAGTTTAAGCAGAACACTGTAGAACTCTAAGTCACTTACCTCGTTTCTCATACAAGAAAATCAAGGTTAGCGTTTAGCAGTCCCCTTTTATCTTTCTCTACTACATATAGTAGAGGAAGTATTTTCCACCCAAAAATTCGATGTCGAGATTTCACCGGAAATATCTTTTGAGGCCCCCTGAATCCAAAAAAAAAAAAAAACATTTTTAGAAAACGTCCGTGTGTGTGTGTGTGTGTGTGTGTGCGCGTGCGTGTGTGTGTGTGTGTGTGTGTGTGTGTGTGTGTGTGTGTGTGTGTGTGTGTGTTTAAACAGAATGACTCAAAAACGAAACGTTGGTTAAAAGCCAAAGTTGGTATTTAAGTTTAATGTTGCTGTTGTTTTCTAGTGCCTCGCATCTGGCAATGAAGCCATTAGCATTCGTGCTTTCCAATACTTTTGAACTGTAGTTTCTTCTGATCTTAATGCTTCACAGGTCTTCAAGTGTTCTTCATTCATTTCTGCTGGATCATTACACAGGACACATATTGGTGAGGCTGAGATACCTATTCTGTAGAGATGACTTGCCAAGCAGTCATGATTTGTCAATAGTCGGAAGGCTGCAACCGCTGTTTTCCTTGGTCTCTGGGGGATTATATCTGGGTTGGAAAGTAGTGTAATCCATTTTTTATCTTTGGCATTTGTTTCTATTTCTTGTAGGTATGAATGAGAAATTTTTTTAATGATCAAGCGTTTTATTGAGGAATATGAGAAATTGAATTTAGATTTTTGTTTTATTGTTGTGCCTTTTTTTGCAACTGAGTCTGCAGCTTCGTTCCCCATGACTCCACAGTGTGCTGGAATCCATTGGAGATGAACAGTCTTATTAACTTTTTGGAGTTGTGTTAACATTTTGTAGCATTCTCTAATTTTTGTTGACTTCTTTGTAGTATTTGAACATATTCCCTGAATTGCAGCTTTAGAATCTGAAAGAATTACTGCCTTGTTAAATTTATTTAAGGGAAGATTTAATAATTGTCGGAGAGCAATGTGTATAGCCTCTATTTCTCCATCATAATTTGTTGTATCTCTGCCAACAGAATGATAAAAGGAAAAATGTGAACACGTAACTCCAGCTCCAGTAAGGTTTTCCTTGGAGGATCCATCAGTATATATGTGCAGCCATTCTTCTGTGGGATATCTAGTAGGTATTGATTGTTTCCAGAGCTAGAAGTTTTTGTATTTCTTTTGGTGTGTCTGATTTATTTATTTCCTCCATTAATTCCAAACTGAAGGTAGGTTGCAATAATTCCAATGGATTTTCTCTTATAAGTAGATTTTCTCTGGTGTTAGGAATGTTCAATTTGGATTTAATCTGTGTTACCTTTTCTAGGAAACTACTGAGTTTTAAGGATTGAAGGGGGGAGGTTCTCTTCTGTCCATTTAGAGTTTGGCAGTCGTAACATTTTCTCGTGTTGGAGCAATGCTTGTTCTTCTATTTTTGTTGTTATTGATGGGATCCGTGTTAAGGCAAGCATGGCATAGGTGTGGATTTAACTGCTCCAGTGATTAGGCGAAGAGCCTGATTTTGTATTTGTTCAAGTTTATTGATGTTAGCATTTGCTGCTGTTATTAAAGCTTCAGAACAGTACAAGAGGTTTGGTTTAACATACATTTTGTATGTTGTGTTAAGGACTCTCCTTGAGCAGCCCCATTTAGCACCAGCTAACCTTTTCAGGATTTGCAGTTTCTTTTCAACCTTTTCCGAGATGTTTGTTATATGTTTTTTTCAACTTAGCTTTCTGTCAAAAGTGATGCCTAAGCATTTGGCATCATCAACTGCTTTGAGTGGTTTACCATTATAATTTATGTTAATATTAACTGGTTTGTATTTTAGTGTAAATAATTCATAATTTGTTTTTTCCACATTGATAGTCATGAGGTTTTTGGAGCTCCATTCATGTACTTTGTTTAGGGCTGTTCCTATTCTGTCTTTAATTAATTCCGGTTTTTTTGGAGAGCCTGAAGTCCAAATGACTACATCGTCAGCAAATAAAGCAATTTTGGTTTCTAAAGTTTTTATTATTGATGGAAGGTCATTTATATATATATATGTTAAAGAGTGTTGTGCTCAGAACAGCACCTTGTGGAAGTCCTCGGTGTGTTTGTTTATATTTGGAAATGTATGTATTATATTTTGTGGCACAAAATCTTTGTGAAATAAACTGAGTTATCCATTTAAGCATGTTACTTTTCACACCTATTTATTGCAACTTCTCAATTAATTTGTTTCTCCAGACTGAGTCATATGCTGATTTAAAATCAATGAATACTGCTAAGGTATCCTCCTTTCTACTGAAAGCTTCCTTGATGTCTTGGCTTAGTAGGAGTACATATTCACTTGTACTATGATTCTGTCTGAAGCCGGTCTGTGAACTATTAATTAAGTTGTAATATTCTAGGAACCAGTTAAGTCGTTTAAGGATACGACACGAAGATTTTGAAAAAAAATTCCTCCACCCTAAACTACCCTTTACATCAAAATTTATTTCGAAAATTTTGATTTTCTCGAAAATGACTAAGGATTTTTATTAAAATGCCATCTGTTTGAAATATTTTTATGACAAATGAAATGTATATTTTGAATTTTCTGGTTATGGCCTACGTAGTCATGTTACTCTGGATGACTTTTGAATAACTCGTAAACCGTAAGAGATAGACCAACTCTTACTATACAAACAATGTAGATCTCACTTAAACACACAATTTATGTCAAAATAAAATTTTTTGTAGAGTGAACCATTTCGGAGATATCCCTTGTCATCGGGTCCTAATGACCTAGTTGTCGACGGGGCCTTAAACAACACTCACTCACTCACTCACTCCCTTGTTAGCTGTGTGAGTTTTGGAAAACAAACTTTCGTCAAATGGAAGATCGTGATTCATTTTTTTAATATCTTAGCCGTGCACGGAATATCAATGTTTTAAAAGATTTGACTATCGCTCAAAGTCTACTCATTCCCATATTCCCCTTGTACCTACAAGAAAATAAACAATAAGATAACTTCTGAAAATGTTTATCTCAAGTAACACGAAGAAGATAAAAGGCAAAACGAGTTTGTAAGAATGGTTAGTACAATAGTAGAGAAAGTTATGTGAGTGCAGCACATCAGATTTTTACCATCTGATTACCTTCTCAAGCTCCTGTATGTGTACAACAAAATGTAACTATTTCTGTCGTTTATCACGATTTACATATGAATAAAATTGAGGAATAAGTGTAAGAATAACAGACCAGTTCCTTCTTCTTCTTCTTCTTCTGCTCCTCCTTCTCCTCCTCCTCCTTCTCTTCTCCTTCTTGCTAGCCACGACCTAAGATACCTATGTGAAAGTTTGGGATCATTTCTCATTTTCCTTCTCAAGAGTTGGTTACTGTGACCGCGGAAGAGTAATTTATTCTTTCCAATTACTGAACGTATATACTTATTGCTTTTGTACTTCCCATAAACATTTAGAAGCTTTTTACTGCATGCTGTGTGTAACTATGGTAGACACAAAATGCAATGGCGGGTGGCATGAGGAGCTGGCCAAAACAACATCCAGTCAGAGGCTTGCTATGCGGCGTTGTATAGTTAAACACGCTGCGTGTAAAGCCGGTGCTATACATATCATCTGTGCCCACAAAATGTATTTGCGCAACATAAAGAGAATAATCTGAACATTAAGTGGTCAGCTATCAGCCACCATTAATTTTTGTGTCTGCCATAAATATGTATTGCTGGAGTTGAAATCATTTTTAGGCAAAATGTATCACATAAGTATTCCTTTTTGATGAATGCTATACTATACAAAAATGCTTGCGAATAGGCAGGTAGGTAGAGAAGAACAGCAGATTCCATGAGGGAAACGTGGGGAAGTTCTGAATAATGTACAGGACACAAAGTGAAAGGAAATTAATAGCACAGTCGACCAACGATGAGCAACATAAACACCATACGTAGTACAGTCATTGAGTTCGTAGACCATAGTCTCGAGTATTGTCAGAATTCAGATGTCTTAACAGTTGCGCGTTCACCTACAAAGATTCACAACTTTCCTCCATTAGAGGCCGCTAAGCCCGTCTACTAGTGTTAGTGTAGCTGCTCTTAAAGGTATGGCCAGGAAACCCCAGTGGGGCTTTTCTTGTGGCAGTCATGGTGTCCTCGACGGTTGAAATCTATATACGTCCACGTAGCTTTTCTTTCAAGGGAGGAAAGTAGTGCTGATAGTGCTAGATTATGTGAAAAAAGAAGGAAATGAGGCAGAACGGTGACCTGTTGCCTTACAATTTCCTCTTAGACATGCGCACAGCGATGTCATGCGCAAAGAGTCTGGACGCGTGGCAAATGTGCTGGGCATCACGCAACACATTCTCACAGAATTTTGTAGCACGCACCATGAGTAGTACCTGATGCTGTTAATAAGAGACGGTCTACCGATTGGAAGCGGTTTGCACGCACCAGGCACCAACAATGCAAGTTCTTCGACCTTGCGTTCGGTTCGCATCTGCTGGTAGCACCTATTGAAGTCATCTTTAAACAACGTTCTGAACCTTCTCAATGGATAACATCAACGTCCTCAAAATGGTATCCTCGGAACCACATTTTACGTGGCGGGAAAAGAAAAATATCCAACGGAGCCAAATTTGGTCAATAAGCGGGATGGGAAACAACATTCATCCTATTTTGTCCAAAATATTGATGGACAGAAAGGGTTTTGCTCGTGACCGCGAAAGGAGGCGGGACACGAAGTTTGCCATTCGTCTTTCAAAATGCTTTCGAACACTTCAAAGGAGCATCTTAATCGATCAGAAATGTCTATTGTATTCTAAAATACCTATCATTTAATACCACTTCCTTCGTCTGATTGGTATTTTCGTCAGTTTTGCTGGAAGAGAGTCGGCTCGAACGATCTGAATTCTTAACTGATGTCACACCACTTCAAAATTTCGAAAACCATTTAAATGCTTTCATTTTGCCCATTTCTTCCTCTCTATGACCTATTCTTAGGTTTCTGTTGCAGTTTTACCTAGTTTGAAGCAAAATTTGATGTTTGTTCTTTGTTCTTCGTAATCTAACATTTTCAATAGACAGAAAAATCGCTTCAGTTTCCACCTCTGCACTACAAGATCGCAGAAAGGCAAGTGGCCTCATTTTTATCAGAAGAGAGCGCCGCACGTGATGTTTGACTAAGAATTTAAGCTATCTCAAAGGTAAAATTGTTGTGAAGCCATTCCGAAAACTTTATCAACCTCGTATTTTCTCTATATATTATTGCGGTTTCGCTTTCGAAAGCGCTTATGTCAGTTGATAATGAGTGACCATGAAGACTTTCCGTAACAACTTTTACAATACGCCACAATATTTTTATTGTATGCTTGACTTTATACTTTATATTACCTATTAGTTCTACACCCATTTTGATTTGTAACTAGAAAATTTGTTCTAACGATTTAAGTGTTTAAATAAAAATAAGTACTACATGTCTGACTTTGAAAACCTTTGCATAAGACACACTAGTTTGTCATTACGGCATTTTTTTATTTTGCTGTTTCTGTATTTTGTAGTTGTAACAGTTGTATCAAACTGCAACAACCATTGTTAAATAAGAAAAAGCAGTCCGAGTCTTTAAAAACCCTTAGTATTTAATTGCATAATATGCCGGTTTAAAAATGATTATAAATAAGCTTGAATTTGTAAAATTTTATATTTGGGAGGAACTGATACAGAATGGGAATGGTGTTTAAAGTTGTCTGCCCATAGTTTGTCTGTTAACCACGATGTCAATAGCTAGGATCATATCAATGCCACCGGTGTACCGGAATTTCGTCCCACGGTGTAAGACTGTCATTTTGAAGCACACTTAAATACCACCGGTCAAGGCCGAGTTTGAACCCGCGACCTTAGGATCAGCAGGCCAGCGCCTAACCAACTGACTTTCTGACTGTAAATTTTGCTACTGCGAGCTCAAATCGTCTTAATCTTACTCTTTTCTTTTGACGCAGCAATGAGGGTGCAAAGAACAGGTATAACAATTATGGAACCTCTGAAGACATACGGAAATTAATTTGAATGTGAGTGAATAAAAACCATGTTCGGGTTCCATTAAAAATTATGTTAGGTTGAAGTAACTATACTTCATGGTGTAAATGTGGAAAATACGTTCCTATGACTATTAGTATATTGGGTGGTGTGAGGCTGGCACAGGTACCAAGTCCAAATCCTGAGAGGACAATTACAACATGCATACACGCTGTGCATTTCATTCTTACATTCCTTTTAAAATGTTCATATTTTTCTCAAGCCTATGTCAGTGTATAACGGTATGCTTTCCTTTGAAACTATTATACACAGCTAAAACCTTATATTCTTCACAACTACTTCATGTGAACAACTGACGCTATTGAACCAGTATTGTGTTTTTGGATGGCATTAGTATTTATAAAAAGTATTGTTCATTGTTTAAATTGCTTAAAACAGTTGAATCTATATACACTTTTCAGTGGCGGTTGAGTGTCGTCTATTGTTTGTATGCAATTGTTGTGCAGAATATACTTCCTGTTTGGTTTCAAAGATAATTGGCGTATGATGCATTTAAACTAATGTAGATTGATGTGCTGTAATATAGCTTGCACACAAATTACATTTCTGATAGATGATTTAAGCGCGAAATAATATAAAAGCTTTACATACCATTAAGTCCACGATACATTGATTGCAACAGCAACAGATCCTTTGCCAATATTGTGGCCATAAAGACTCGCATTATGGTCCTCCTGCATTCGTTCTTTCAACCTTCCTGTCATTAAAAAGTACACCTTGAATTGTTAAGATAATCTTACCAATCTCTCTGAAAGTGAGCACGATATTTTTCTATTCGAATAGTATTTTTTATTTCTAAAAGACTTTTACTAACCACCACGATCTTCTTCTCCTCCTCCTGCTCCTCCTCCTCCCCTTCCCCCTTCTCCTCCTCCTTCTTCTCCTTCTTCTCCTCCTTCTCCTTCTTCTCCTCCTTCTTCTTCTTCTCCTTCTTCTTCTTCTCCTCCTCCACTTCACGGCATAGGCAATCAAGTGACTGTTCCGCCTTCAAAGTCCTCCAACCATCGCTTCTTGGGTCTACCGATCTCCTTCTTTTAGGATAATATTGCAATGTTTATTTACTAACTTCGATATCTTCTTAAGCAGGATAAAGGTAAAGACATCCAGAAAGGTGAATTTACCGGAGCTGTGGTGATTAATGTCATAGACCGCTTGGTCTAAAACTCAAGAGCCAAATCAAAAGTAAATTACTTGTTTTACTCAAAGTCAGCGTCGTGAAATGTCCACTTCAAAGTTCAACTTCAAATTCCACTCAATATCTAGAGAATGACACAAAAAGTTCATACACTTCCTCCTCGATTTCGCAAATATTTGGAATGCCCATCAATTGTCAATTCTTTGGCGAGTTCCACTCTTTTTATAAGAGACGATAGCAAATCTGGTACAAAGTCTTGTTCCAGTATCTGTATTTCACTTCTGTGACAGTTCTCTCAGAAAAATAGACCCAATAATGCAGTACGCATTGAATACGCACCAAATAGTCAGTTTTTGTGTATGTAGTACAGCAGCAACAAGAACGTGTAAAATCACAGTACCCCAGGTGGCGGCAGTTCTACTTGTTTACGAATTCTAATACCTATTTTGCGCCATTGGTTTTTATATCCAAAAGTACTTTCTTCAATTACATATTATTGAAGCTTCACCATGAGTTAAAATGCCCAAGAATGCACTAGCTAATGGATTCTATTTACTTTTAAGGTCTTTCACTTGATTTTGCCTTACACCTTCATACATTAAAAGCTCCAAACGATGTAGTTTGTAACCAATCCTGTTACAATTTTCACAGTAACTCTAAAAATACAAAGCTGGTGCTTATTGGCTGAACCTAAAGTCAAACTGTTATAACCTTAATAACTTAGGGCACACTAGAATTACAAATATAATCAATAGTCCTCAACTCGAGAGGCTATGATAATACGTTAGCAAAACTATGTTTTGACAAGTCATTTAACATAAGATTAGGATGGAGTCAGAACAAGACACATGTCCTGAGGGAGTCTCATCTGGTTTGCAAACGGGTCTAAAACAGACAATGAATTTGGAGCTGGAATACATGGGGAGGGACCACGTTTCTCTTGATCGCAATGGCAGGGTATTCCACCCAAGTTGGGGCCCAAATGACCTAGTTGTCGATGGACCCTTAAACAACACTCACTCACTCACTCCATCTAAGCTTATGCAATTCAAGCCTGCTTTGAAAGCAGCTGCAAATTATCAGATAACATTCAAGTTAATCTGAAACTGCCTAATAAACGTTATACAAACTGGGAAAACACAAGATGAGTGCCTGGAGATAAAGGAATTTTAGCCAATGAAAAAACAGATACCTTAGCAAGGAAAGGGGCTGTTCAAATTGTTACCGGCCTGAACCAGTGAGTTATTTCTCTAAATTCTGACTGAAAAACCACTGCTGAGCGGATTAATTATCGCCGCTTATTACCATGGGTTTAAACAAACGGAAACAAGCACAGAGGAGAATGATGAGCAAAATCCTCTTCACTCATTGAAAATGTAATAAACTTTATAACAGGTCGGAACATGTAGATTACAAAACCAGCTTACTTACGAACAAAATGAGAATCATCAAAGAAGAACCAGTGCATTGCTTATACAATGAAGAGGACGAAACTGCCTCTTATATAATCTTCTAATGCGAAGTAGCGTGTAGGTAAAGATATGCACTACTGAGGTTGATAAACTCGGAAGATGAATCTTCTTAAGAAAAATTAAGTTAGTGATCTAATGTCCTGTATTAAAGAGACAGTACTATTAAACCAAAATCATAGAGATAGGAGTTAATTCAATAAGCCTTGTAACGGGATATTATTTATATTTGTAATCGGTCGAAATCGGTCGATGAACAGATGTCCCGTACCACGTCTTAGCCTTTTTACGGAAAGCTTGACCATTCTTTTTCTTGTGTCTCGGGCGCAGTACGGATGTATTATAAGGAAGATTATTGACTAAAATGTCTTAAAACACTTAATTTAAACACAGATAGGGCAATATACATGTATATTTTACATATTATACCGCTAAGGCATTTATCCATCGCACTTGTTTTTCTTCGTTGTTTATTTTCAGACAAGTGAAGTCAGTCTCTGCCGCCTCCGTTTTTGCATCTAGAAACATTCCAAAGGGCTTACGCAAGAAATATTGCTTCAGCCTTATAGGTATAATGCTGTAATTTTTTCCTCTATTTTTATGCACCATAATTGGGTCTATCGCTGGATGGCACCCCAATTACAAGTTTCATTATTGTTCTGTGTCTAGTCAGCTAAACTATATTGTACTTAATTGTACAAAAGAGTTTACTTAAGAATGAAAAAAAAAAACAAAAAAACAAAAAAAAAAAAAAAACTTACAGGTTTCAGTGCTAAGGATGATCGCAACCCGAATCTATCTCTATGTGAATCAAGTCAGGTCAAGACTAATCAGTCACGATATTTGCATCTTATAGAAACGATGATTAATCATCATGAAGAGTAAAATAGAGGTTTGCACGGGCTAAAACTGCTTTTGCTCTTGGCTCGTCCCGATCTGAATCAAGCCCACCGGATTGCCTAGTTTCGTTTTAAATAAAATTATTTTCAGTGACTGGCTATTTCTTCTTCTTCTCCTTCTCCTTCTTCTCCTCCTCCTCATCCTTCTCCTCCTTCTCATTATTATTATTATTATTATTATTATTATTATTATTATTATTATTATTATTATTATTATTATTATTATTATTATTATTATTATTATTATTATTATTATTATTATTATTATTATTATTATTATTATTATTATTATTATTATTATTATTATTATTATTATTATTATTATTATTATTATTATTATTATTATTATTATTATTATTATTATTATTATTATTATTATTATTATTATTATTATTATTATTATTATTATTATTATTATTATTATTATTATTATTATGATCATCATCATCATCATCATCATTGATAATGATGTCATCATTATTACATCTATTTGTTCCACGAAGTGATGATGCTTTTCATGGAAGAGGACCCGGGTTTGATTTCCGGTATCGGCATGGGAATTTTCTCCTGTTGGGAAGCTTGGTAAGAAATGCACTATACTGCTCGCAAAAGTTAAAGGCATGTGAACGCTGGCCAATGCTCAAGCGGAGCGCTGTTGCCAACCGTAGTGCGTGTATCGGCAGAGGTTCTGTACATAAGAGCGCGTGAGATGCGTGTACCACATTCGGCAGCGCTGGTAGGAGGGGTAACTTAGGATTCGCTGGAGTCTGCAGTACGGCCCGCCTCCATATGCCTTTAACTTTTGCGAAGACTATAGGTCCTTGAGACCAATGGAAAATACATTTTCTAGAAATAGTGAACGCTGAGGTTCTGGAATCCTTATGCAGTAAACGGCATGTTGATGACATACTGCCTTTTTGACCACATGCTACCCATATTACATTTTCCCCAGGATGTCCTGTTGAGGGTTGAGGAGAGTTGCCATGATATTGTAACGCTATCTGCAAATGGCCGAAGTGAGCATCTATTTATTATTAATTTACTACGGACCGCCTCTGTAGCGCGCCTGCCTCTGGCGTGGAGGACCCGGGTTCGATCCCCGGTACCGTCATGGGATTTTTTCCCCGCTAGGAGGTCTGATACGGGGTGCACTCAGCCTCTTTAGGTCCCTGAGGGGCCAATTGAGGAGCTATCCTGATAGAAAGTAGCGTCCCTATAAGGTCAAGTAGTCGGGGGAGTCGGCGTGCTGACTCCTGCCACCCCCAACCTGCACTCCTCCATGACCTCGGCTGCGACTGAAGGACGCAGCAGCCGGGCGACGATGGCAACTTCTGCATATAGGAGACGCCCTAGGGATTATTTATTATTACTTACCACTGTGATAGATGTGTGCATGCTCCACTTATTGCACTCCTTTGGGCAACTCAACATCGCGAACCAAAAATGTGAGAAATTTTTTGTCTTTACTTTCCCTTTAAATGAAAAACATTTCGTTGCTTTTATTTCCTCAAAAATGATGCTAGTAAATAAATTAAAGTACCATCGTTTAAGATTAACACGGTAAATAAAAGGGCTACTATGAATGTGATAAATTAAATCGTTTCGCCCGACAAGCACTTTTATTTTTTGATCTCAAGATGGATATATTCCCTGGGAAGGTTCAAGTTTCCTTCTTATAAAGCTATTGTTATCAGACGCGTTTGATATTTATATCATCTTTTCTTTTTAAGAAAAAAAACTTTTTTTTCGCATCTCCGCGATAAAAGTAGGTGATTCTTAAGGGAAAAGGTGTGCTGATTTTGAAAATGGCCACAGAAATCTATCACGTCAAGTTAAAAAGATATGAAGACATTTAGATTATCACTTAGGAGGATTCAGATCAGGTATTATGTCACGTTTATTATTGTGATATAATGATATATGGTACAGTAATATATATCATAGTGAATTAAAATTAATTCAAAATGTTGTTTTACACGCAGGAAATAATATTTGGACCATATATTTAAGAGATGTACCTCTAACTGTGTTTCGTAGTATGTGATTGCCTCTTGTACTCCTGTTGCTTTCCCTCACAAGAAAGCAACAATAATCTCCCATAATTACTGGGTCCTTACGACCTTGGTACCTCTTCTCCATGACGGAAATGTCCTGATGAGACTGTGCCGTTTTCTCAAACGCTTCCTCCTTCATGAGTTTTCGAATTTGAGTTCCAAAAAATTAAAAATTTACACAAGGCATGTTTCACATTAGCATTTATTACAAAAAACCACAAAATATAAACATAGAAAAATTCATCTTCTGAAATGATGTAATTTATCATATATTTTATGCCCTGGTTTCACTGCGAAACCACTGGGGCTGTCTGCATATTCACCTGATTCTTACAATGAATAAAGTAGCAATATTTAAGGTGGCAGTAATATACATTTTAGGTAATACGAAACCTCTGGCAGCAATTAAAATACAACTAGTCTGTCATTCATATATTGAGTATGAACTTTAGATGCAACTACTTGTGGAACTCCTGAAAGCAGTGCTTCGTGGCCAAAATACGTACATAGCCCAACTTACCATGTCTTGCAGAACCACTTGGTGCGATGTGGATTAGCAGCAGTGCTACAATGTACACATCTTCGATAAGTTCCTCTTACAAGTATGTGCTCTGCCTTATCATATTTTCTCTCTGGAGCTATATACGGTTTGAATTTACTTTGTAATCTGCCTGATTTCCTTCCTTTGCCAGTGGATGTCGATGTCCCAACAAGTCCAGCAACCACTGCAAGACGAAACTTCTTCAAAGGTACAGTTCCTGCATCATTGCTCCTTTCTTTGAAAATTAGGAATGCATTGGCCACAAAAAGATCCAAAAGGTGTCAGAAGATTCGTAGCCACCACTTGTTACTCTTTCGATCTATTTCACAGAAATATTTCATCTGGGCAACTTTTTAATTCCCATTAACATGTTGATGGAAGGAATATTTTTATTTCTTTAGCATCTTTTGACTGAAAATGGATTGATCCCCCGAGTTTCTGTGATGCATACAGATTCGTTTGATCTGTAGATGATCTATAAATTCTGCAGTATAAAGACAATGAAATATGTCAAGTGGACTTTCTTTGTCTTCTGGAATATTCGGTCCAGAGGGCGTGATAAGTATTCCAGTTTGTTGAGAGTCTAATATCTCTGTCATCCACAACACAGCATCATTGTTATGTATCTAATCATCTACGTCGTCTTCAACATCAATATTATCACTACTAACACAATCAGGAGCTGAAGTTATTGGCTGTATGCTGACAGGAGAAATTAAATTTTCTTGTGAGTCATCTTCATCACTCTATATCAGAGACAGCAGATTCTTCATCATTAGGGATTTCTGCAAGTAGGTATACTTTCTACCAGCTCAGTGTTTAGTTCATCTGCTCTCCAGAATCTCCTTTCAGCCATGGTGATCTTAGAATAAGAAGAAAAAGAACTTTTATTGTATTTGTATACTTAGTTACAAGAACTATGCTGATCTGTATTATGATTATTTCATTATTGATGTTATTATTAATATTATTATTGAAAAACAGTCCAAGTTTCGAAAATGCCCTAAAATAAGATGTTATATAAATGCACAAACCATGCTTATGGTGCATCTGCACAGCTATTTATTTTTATTAACATATATTACATTTATTTTATTAACATATTATTAGTATTATTAATGTAAATAACCTCAAGCTTTCACATTTACTATATTTTCATTTTATTTCTTAGACAAATCCAGCTATCAAACTTCAATATGCAGAATGTAAGCATTTCTCAAGGTTATGTTGTCAAGTTGAGCAGTATAACCTATGGTCTCCCTGGTTTCACACTGAAACCACACGTGTTTACCATGCTGTTATCCGTAAATTATACAAAAATAGGCTAGTTTTATTCCTAGTACTTCTATGATCAATAACTCTATAAATATATACCTTATTATGCAGAAAAAGTGTGTAAATGTTCTGTAATACAATGATTTATGAAAGCTTGCAGAGCTCACACACTAAAATGGCTGCTCTGTTTGCCTGCTTGTTCTTCATTTTTTCTTCTGACTACACCACCATGACTTTTGAACACGGAGTTAGGCATTCCTACACCAGACAGTAGCACCGTGCATCAAGGCAGTGGTTTGGTTTAGAAACCACTGGGACAGTAGAAAATAAATATTGAAACTGGTTTCGTGGGGAAACCAGTGGGGCCAAAAGGGTTAAAAGTGTTGGGCAGTATGTGATTGCCTCTTGTACTCTTGTCTGCTTTCCCTCACAAGAAACCAACAATAATCCTCCATCAATACTGGGTCCTTACGGCCTTGGTACCTCTTCTCCAAGACGGAATGTCCTGATGAAACTGTTGGTTCTCCTTGTTCATCACTAACATCACCCAACTTTTCCGGAAAAAAGTCTAGATGTGAATGGAGGAAATGGATTTTCTTCATTCTACAAACCATGTCTGTAGAATTTCAACGAATTTGACACTAAGATTTTATAGTTTTGTTTTTCCACCTTTGTGTTTCCGGACACAGCCCTTGTAAATGATTACCAAGCTGCTAATTCCACCGTTTGTAACATTTCGTCCTCCATGAGTTTTCGGATTTGAGTTCCAACAAAAATTCCTTCTTTCAATTTTGCGTGAGTTAGCTGTGGAAACTTGCTTTGCAAATATGCAAATACATTACCGTCCTTGTTGAGTGTGTTAACAAAATTCACCAGCCCAAGTTTATATGTAACGGAGGGAGAAGAATCTTATCAAGCTGAACCATTGGTGTTTGTTTTACATTACTCTCTCCTGGGACATACTCCTGCCGTTTGCACCTCTGTCGTGCCACACAACGGTTTTGCATATCACGACTGTTCCACAGACACAAAAAGGAACAATATTTTGTGAAACCTCCTGTAATCCAAGCAACAAACCAATTACTTTAAGGTCACCACATATCTTCCAACAATGAACCTCATATTTTAAAACACGTACAATCTTAGCCATACCTTCATAGCTTTCTTTAAGGCATGCAGAGTGGAAAACTGGAACAGATGGAAGTTCGTTACCATTATGAAGTAACACAGCCTTCAAGCTGAACTTTGATGATTCTATAAACAGTCATCCGGATTATGCTCAATTACTAGCTCACTCATTAAACCATTGACGTCTATACAAAAACACATACTCTCTTCCATAGAAAAATATTTTCCAAATTTCTTATGTCTATTTCGAAACTGTAATTTTTGTATCAGGTGCAAGTAATTTCCATTGTTGCGGCCTAGAACCAAGAAGTTCAGATTCTTCTTTCAACAAATTTAAGTTACGTGCCAAATCATTTAAGTCTACTTGCTCTACAAAATGCCTTTCACTTTCAGAATTTTCTGATTGAAAGCCAGGATCGCTTGAAGTAGAGGCCTCCGGTTCCTGGTGCACAGCCTGGGAATCACTATTTCCTTCACCATTACTATCACTACTCAATGTCTTAGGGGGTACAGGAACAGAAACTCGCTGTGTGGAACAGGATGCATGGTAGCAGGAATATCTGGATACTGAATAACATGTTTACTTTTCCTATACAGACCAGATATATTTGTCATGCAGAAGTAACAATAATTAATGTGATTTGTTGACTCTCGACACACCATAGGTACTGCGAATGCTAATGCTTTGAGTTTGCCATGCAATCATAATCTAAGATTTGCTGCATAAGTGATACAGCATTGATGAGGTGACATTGTTTCTTCCTGGTCACCAATTTGACACTAAAAGTATAAAGAATATGAAGTCTAGTACTGTTATGTTTGTCCGACTTTTGGGAGTAAATTATCCACAAATATAACAAAAATTGTCCGGAGTATTTCTGCACTTCCGATGGGAAATAACTCTTTGCATTGCACCACTAAAAACAATTACAGTAGGTGAAAAAGAAACGTCACAATGTACCACACGGCTGTCAACACATCCACAATGATACTAGCAGATTCTTTTCGCAAGTGACATAACCTATTTTAAACTGTTAGCCGACATCCCGGGCATAAATTTCAACATCCGGCTAAAGAACTCTACCTGGATCTTGCTCTTTGCGTTGTCTGCTGGTATAGAAGTAAAGCCAAATGTAAAACTGGTACAACTGATAAAGGCTTGGTTAAATTGTACACCACATTTTCATCTTTACATTTTGTATGTACCTGCATAAGTAATCGCATAGAACAAGTGTGGGCAACCTATGACGTGCGTGTTACCGGCTGGTATGCAAACTGTTTTCGATGGTGTATATCTAAAATATCTAAAAATTAGGATGTAATGTGGCATTTTAAGCATCATTTTCAGAATCTACGTGTGAAAATGGACTGAAATACCTATTAACTTCGCGGAGGTAAATTTCATGTTGGGTAGTGTAATGTTTCATTAAAATACTGTTCAAAGAGCACGAAATAAGCACAACATATTTGTGCTGAAAATATGATATCGAGGCTTAGGTTCGAATATGACAATATTGTCTCAGATAAGAAACAGAGAAAGTAAATATTGCCAGCTAATATTCGCTATAATTGTGAGCATTAGAAGGAGTGTAGAACTGTGTGGGGGAAAAATAATTACATTGATTGTCCTAAAAGTTGGTGAATTATAAAACATGAGAACGCCTTATGGTGTATCGGAGAAAGTGTGGGTCAGTTAGACATGCTGGCATGTTACCATGGCAGCTCAATTGGTTAGAGCAGAGGTGTCATTGAGGGGAAACAGGACGGTTACTTCTCCTTCCTATTTATCCTTCGCTGGTGACGTAAAGCATGTGAGGGCAAGGAAGAATGCTAGGAGGGTTCCGGGTGGAATCTGTAACTGGACATGCAGGCGCCAGATACTGACTTTCTTATGTTGTGAAACTCAAAGAGATGCAGACATACCTCATTATCCATTGCCAGTCACCTTTACCCACCACAACCATGTCACTAAGCCAAAGCGAGTGGAGAGGGAAAAAGAGGAGAATGACGCGCGGTGTCTCTGACACCCCTGGATTAGAGCAACGGCACGAAACGCCGAATCTAACCCAGAGGAGTAACGGCCCTTTCCGGGGCTAGACCTACCGCCCGGCCGCTGCGTCCCCTACCTCTGCCCACCACAGGTGTTATGAGTGAGGTGCAATACTGGAGGTGAGACGTGGTCAGCGTTCCGGTCCCTCCACGCTGTTATGCGGTCTTCGCAAGTAGGGGCCGCTACTTTCCAATCAAATGGTCACTCAATGGCCCTTCAGGGACCTAAGGAGGCTGAGTGCACCCCCGGACAAGGTCTCCCAACGGTAGAAAATCCCCACGCCGGTATCGGAAATCGAACCCGAGTCTCTCCCTTGGTAAGCAGCAGCGCTACCACCGCGCTAAGGAAACGATCAACGCCGAATCGCGGTTCAAATTCCGACTATAGCATTGGCATTTTCAATCTAATTCTACCTTTGTAATGTTCACTTGTTCTGCTCTTAAATGCACTTTACTGTCTCTCACCACGGAATATTGCACGGGGTTTATGAGTTATGGCTTGCAAGTGGTACATCGAGGGAAGAAACAAAGAAAGTAAGCAAAAAAAGAAGCACTCTGGCGCCAAAGCTTCGATGGAAAACGAAGCGATCCGCGTTAATTTACCTTAGTCAAGTACCCAGAGCCGGAAGGGCGATATGTGTGTGGGATCCACTGCTCTTGCTGGAGAAACACAAAGCCGAGTACAAACGTTTAACTCCTGGCTGCCAGGCAGAGACGAACCTATGTATAGAGAGGGTTTCGAATTTTCACGCGCTATCAAAAACAGGCAGATAACGGCTTCGCTCTTTTTGTGCATGCTTATGCTGATGATCATCATCATCATTGCGATGATAATGCGGGAAAACTTTTGCACCAATGGCCTCTCTCTCTCCCGCGTTGCCCGCAGCGGCTCATGAGAATTATTCTACAATTGGTAAGGGATTTTTACGGCTGAACAAACATAGAAGGCAGAGCCCGGCAATACATGCGGGGTGTATATAACACAAAAACAAACAAGCGCGTTGCAGCGGCAAACTTTGGACCAGCATTATCATATAACCAGATATAAGATACGTAGACGGGGTAGGTATATACATTAAATACTGCCGCGCATGTATTATACAAAACTAAATTTCCTCTCCCTTTGCGCTTTTTTTCAATGCTGAAAAATAATTTATACATGCATCCCGTTTGTGTATGTATGTAAAAGAAGGGGTGGAAAGACACCCCTCTCCTCATAAAGAATGCGCCATTGATATATATGCCCAATAATTGGAAAGAAAGAAAACGGTGCACGTAAAAAAAGGACATGGATATAGTACATGTCATAAAATATTCAAGCTTACCCAGCACCCCACTCCGCCCCGCGCATGCGCATGTCCCTTCCTTTCCAACTTTTCATATATATTTCCTCGGCTGTATCTTTTTCCTTTACATAAGCGACGTGAATATTTCCTTCTCTCTAAACATGTTAAAGTTTTCTTTTCCCTTTACTCTCTAACCCTTCCCTCTTCTCTTTCCCCCTGTGCTTGGTCTTTCCCATACACACATGTATGTGCAGCATCCCAGATACTTTCTTCTGCTTAAGGCTACTTCACATGTACAAAGAGAAGTTGTAAGCTCAAACGTTGCAGTAATTGATGGTTGACATGCATTGCAATTCTTTCGATACTCATCGACAGGGTCCGGATTCTGAGGCACTTTCTATTTCTAAGCCCTCAAAATCAAGTGTAATGTATAGAGACATTGAGAAGGTGCTTCACTTTTTTAGCAACAACCTCGGTGCAAAATCAAGATAAACGGAAAACAGAAATAATTTATGTAAATAATAAGTTGTAAAACGATACGAAAAGATTAAAAAGTTTACTGATAATAAAAAGAAGAATATATATTATAAAAAACAACTATTTTCACGAATAATATCTGCTTACTACCAACAGCAACGACGAATCAAGAGCAGAAGATAAAATTATTTCACATCGAATCGTTATCACGTCCAGAGAAATCGGAGCCATCCAGCTATATGACTGTAGGCCAATATATTTAAATCTGCTACGATGCCACCTCAACACGGAGCTAGATAAGCACCATTACTATCAGCATTTTATATAAAAATCGCTACAAATGGCGCCCAAC
Organism: Tenodera sinensis; assembly: GCA_030765045.1. Classification (NCBI taxonomy): domain Eukaryota; kingdom Metazoa; phylum Arthropoda; class Insecta; order Mantodea; family Mantidae; genus Tenodera; species Tenodera sinensis. Next base: position 96,043,920 of record CM060968.1, on the reverse strand, counting down.
GTGGGGCTAGATAAGCGTCATTATTTTAATCATATTTTATACAAAATCGCTACAATTCTTATGACATCATCTTCTAATTGTTGTATCAAAGCATTGCTAAGGTGTATATAATACTTACCATGGGTTCAAGATTAACAAAATGCATATCTATTGAAGTCATGTTGGCCGTTTTTCCCCATTTTCTATACCAAATGAGGCTAAGTATTTGAGCATGACACTTGGCAAGTTAAAATTGATGGCACATGTTAAAAAGGAAAGAACTTGTAAAGTAAAGAAAAATGTATTAATTGTTAGGAAGATATTCCCAACCGAATATACACAATAACTTGTATAAACAACCATTAAAATAAGTATGGATGAATGGGTTGCAGATTTGGGGCTGCATCAAGAAATGTAATATTAAGATTATACAAAACTTTCAAAACAAAGCGCTCCATGATATTACATTTTACATTAGGAATAGCAATGTCCATAAATGTCAAAAATAGACACTATCAGCGAGGAAGAAATAACTTTGGCAGTTAAGCATGAAAAGCGACTTTACAACCACTTAAAATATACTATGCTTCAATTATTGAACTAACAGTAATGTACCAAGATAACAGAACCTGAAGATTTAATTTTTTTTTATTTATTTATTTATTTTTTTTTTTTTTTTTTTTTTTTTTTTTTTTTTTTTTTTTTTTTTTTAAATTAACGTCCTCCAACATTGTGTCATATCGGACGACTGAAGATTTAATGTCGCGCTTGTTGTTCCCACATGAAAAATGCAAACAGAACTATTCAATGGCATAAGCTCTTGCCAAACAGTGATTTATAATACTGAAGCTACTGGATAAGTTATCTTACTCAGTTGTAGTATGTATGTAATGCATTTAGCATTAAATTAAGGAAATTCTATACTATGCTGTTTTCATTTTTAGTTTTTAAATTATTATTTCGTCAGCTCATTGTCATTTGAATTTTTGTTTAGTAATGTTGTTGCATTTATATTGTATGAGTATACATGACCAGTTGTATATTAATTACATTTTACATAAGAGTAACTTTTTAAACATCATAAATTTCACTTTTCAACTGAGATATAAGTACGACATCCTAGAACATTAAGGAGCCATACAAGTGAGGAAAAACAAAACAAAAATTTCATACAAAAGAAATAAAAGAGTATCTCTGCCGAGTGTCATGTTCTTAGGAGTGGTATATAACTGAGCAGAACTGAAACCTTCGAAAGGCACTTCCAATACTAATATTATGCGTGAACGTTAAATCCGCAGTTCAATTCCCGCCGGGACCGCCCCCTGACTTAAGTTTTTATCGCATTTCCTCAGTCTTCATTGCTGACAAATGCCGGCTAGGTAATACCCTAAATTCATTCTGGAAGGTTTCCCTGTGTGATCGCCTTAGTTTCACACCTTTTTCGATATGAATGTGGTGTATGCGTGGGTGCGTGTGCATGGGTGGGTGTTTGCACGAGCGCGTGTGTGCGTTTGAGTTTGCGCGCGTGCGGCAGTTATGGTGCCCCTCTTTACGCATTTCTCTTTGGGGTGGTTTACTAAAACATAAACCCGCTGGCACATTCTGCCCTAGAGAAGTTTCAGATCCAGAAGGACTAATGGAGGCCAGTGGGATAGTGCAGTTCAAACACATTTCTCATCGTCACCTGTCTATGACCGACACGGATTTTGATTTGATTTGGTTTAAGGGCGCTCAACTTCTAGGTCATCAGCGCCCTTAAAACATTCATGGCAATAGGCAGATATAAATTTCACTCAAAAAATAAAAATACTAGCAACAAGAAAAATATACAAAGGTAAAAAGCAGTGGCAATAGCCAGATATGAAACAATGTGATAAATATGTCCAAAAGCAGAAACAGATAATTAAAAAATTTTAAATCCTCAAATTGATATTGCACTCCGCTAAAAAATTAAAAACCCTATCAACCGCTGTTTTGTCGTCCGCTAGGACCTCTGCAAGTCTGGCAGGCAGCTGCAGAGAATCCCGAAGGTGCGCTAGAGAGCAACACTCTAGCAGCACGTGGCGAACTGACAAAAGGTTGTCACACAGCGGACATAGAGGCGCAGGGTCCCTTTTAAATAGGTAACCATGCGAAAAATTGCAGTGCCCTATTCTTAATCGAGCCAAACTAACCTCCTCGCGACGAGATGTGCGACAGGAAGTTACCCAGTTTATCAGAAGTTCTTTCACTTCTCTAAGCTTATTACCGCGGAGAGCTGACCACTCGTCGTGCCAGGACGACAGCACCGCTCTCCGCACCTCAAGCCTAAAGTCTTCCGAAGTAACACGTGAGATGGTAATACTGGGTTCTATAGTTGCCGTCTTTGCTGCTAAATCTGCCATTTCATTCCCCGGCAAACCTACGTGACCAGGAATCCATGCACACACCACGTCAACGCCAGAAGCGTGTAAAACATGGAGGGCATCCTGGATACGTTGTACAATAGGGTGGGGGTTGTACAACTGACAAAGGCTCTGCAGTGCACTAAGGGAATCGCTCAAAATCAGGCAGTCACCTAATTTACGACGGCGAACATACAAAACGGCTCGATAAATTGTATAAAGCTCTGCAGTAAAAATGGAGGTGCTATTTGGAAAACCGAATGTATATGGTTCGGTTCCATAAACATAAGCACATCCAACACCGTTGGAGCCCTTTGACCCATCGGTGTAAATATATCGACGGTCAGTGTAGCCTGACAAAAATTCTAAGAAACACGTGCGGATACTTGAAATAGGCATCGTGGACTTCTGGTGTACGGTCATCCCAAGATCTACATGGGGCGTGCCAGATAGCCAAGGGGGGACCGACACGGAGCAATCATTATAAACACGTGGCCACAAAATTAAACTGGCCCTAAATAACTGAGAAACACAAGCTCCAGAATCACTATAATCTGAAGTGGGAAATTCATACTTTCACCTGAAATAGAAATATCAAAGATCTCCAATATTTGTATGTCCTTTGAAGAAAAAGAAAAAAAAAATCCATTTTAGCGTACGAAAAACAAAACAAAAATTCTGATGTGTTGCACCTCTATGTGATACCCCTGAAACTCCGTTCTCTTTGCATGCATGCTGGATAAAAAAAAATCCATACCAATAACAAGGAATATCTCGGAAATGGTTAACACGGCGTAAATGTCATTTAATGAATTGTTTTTGTATAGAAAGATTCCGTCTGCTTTTTAGATTTACCAATTATGCAAAAAGTCATTCATAATGTATTCAAGATGTACATTTTATTTTCAAATATCTTGAACATATGATGTTTAAATCAAAATCATTAAAGTTAGTTTTGAGAAAATCAAACATCAGGGAAAGTTTTGCACATAAACGTAGTTTGAGATGGCAGATTTTCTTAAAAATCTTGGTGTCGTACCCTTGGAAGACGCTGAATCAAACACCACGTTTAGTGTTTAACCGATGTCTTATTTTTGGGTTATGTTATTCAGACACAGATGTGCGTGTGGCTTATTTAACCAGTGCTGTCCAACTGTTTCTCTTATGAGTACTGGCGTCACGTTGTCACTCTAATTCACCTCCTTTATTTTGTGTATGAAGTACTTCCCCTTCACTCAGATAACCAAACATCGGAGAGGTTTGTTTTTGTGTCCCATGAATGCGTCATAACTCGGCGAACAGTAGGTGGAAGCAAATCCGTCCATCTCTTTCGCATAAAATTGGGCATCACTGGTTTTAACTAATTGTAATTCACCTGGCGAAGTATTCTTTATGGAATTATTTTACAATGATTGGTTTACCAGTCCAGCTTTTTAACGAATTACTCATGAAGTAGGTTTGCTTACAGCCTCAAGCAACTATAATTTCTCTCCACGGACGCATTATTTCTGCAAGATGGGAATCAACTACAATAGCAGATATCTGTAAAAATAGATTTCGTAAGCGATAAACGAACATCTAGCAAAAATGCAAACGAAAGCAATAATCATAGCGAGAGGAGAGAAAAACACTAGTGAACCGCCCGCTTTTAAAATGATAAAATATATGGAACATAAATATCAAAACAAAATAACGCTTTTGATCGAAGTTGTTTATGTGGATTTGGTACTTTTATTTGGGTGTAGACTCCCAATATTTTGTTGTAACTGCATAAGCCATATCGGTCGTCCATGGCCGTAATAAACTAGTCAAAACTAAATATGGATGTTTCAAAATGAAATACTCCTACAACGATACCCTTGCAAAACCTCGCTTATAGCTTTTAAAATAAATGAGTACTGCAAAACAAAAGTACGGTTAAATGTTGGGTTACTTTTAAAACTATGCTAGATTTCATGTATCCATTTTCTTTTTCTCTTCAGCTTGTTACTTTCTCTGTCAATTAAGACATCCGTAGTAGCGTTTAGCAGGAATAAAAAAAAAAAATAAATAAAAAAAAAAAATAAATAAAAAATAAAAAATAAAAAAAAATTAAAAAAAAAAAAGAAATATTGTATTCTACCCAAAATCGAGATATGTCTGTGCTTGTTCCAGAGAGGGCGGGGCGGAAGGAGAGGGAGAGAGATGAGAGAGAAAATACCATAACTCAAAAGCGAAAAGTGTGATATATACTTCTTCTTCTTCTTCACTTCATTGATTAGACACTTCCGTTTTTTCACAGCAAATCTCTCCATCTCTTCTGTGGTCTGCCGAGTCTCTTTGCCCGCCTCTGTAGCGTGGCAGTAGCGTGTCTGCCTCACGTCCAAGAGGTTGCGAGTTCGAATGTCGCTTGGGGTGGGTTATCCGGATTTTTTTTTTTTTTTTTTTTTTTTCCTTCTTCATCCATTTCATTCATTCACCGTCCGATATGACACTACATTGGAGGACGTTAATAAAAAAAATAATTAAAAAAACACATCTGATTTCCCAGCTAGATTAAAATTCAGAGCTATTTTTGGACATTAAGGTTCACTTCTGACAATCTTATCTTGCTGTAGACTTCTTGACTTTCTATTTCCCCATCTATTTGTATGACAACAGTGTGCTTGTTTCTTAACTCTGGGATGTTATCGTTTGTTTCACCTTATAATAGTTGATCCTCTCCACATGTAACAGTCAATTATTTCTATAGTGTCTTATTTGTTCATTTATAGATTTCACTTTGAGCCCTGTTCTTATTATATCGTTATTCCTGTGATCTAGTTCTGCAGATCCTTTAGATCTCAAAATTTTCATTTCAGATCCTTGTATCTTGCTTTCCAACTTCTTTGTTACACTCCAGGCTTCACTTCGATATAAAAGCACTGACTTTCGACACTGTTTTATGCAATTTAATTCTTGTATCCTCTCTTGCTTTTTTCTTAAAACGTTGTGTAATATTCCGCATAAATAGTTTGAAATGTTGATAGTTTTAAGTTTATACGTGTTTCTGCAAGTCTATTTCACATCCAAGGTACCTGAGACTAGAGACTTTTAGATCTTATTTGTTTCTTACCCCAAAAAGCCATTATCTTTGTTTTTGTCTTAGAAATGCACGTTGTAAATCATCTTCACTTTTCTGTATTAATACATCGTCCGCATGTAATAAAGCATTTATCTCTGTTTAATTACTTAATCTAATTTCTTTGTTACAAACTGCTTCACTTTAGGGCAATGTCATTAACATACATAAAGTGGGTGATAATGCACACCCTTGCCTGACTCCTTTATTGTTATGGCTTGTGTTTTTTCTTCACCTGTGTTTATAATTATATTCGAATCTTCATATAGGCTTCTCACTTCTTTAATTAGATATCTGGGGTATCCATTATTGTCCATAGTTTTTCTCTATTTACATTATCAAAAGCTTTTCTAAAATATATAAAAACTACATAAGTTATATGCTCTTCTCGTCTCAAATATTTGCTGTATTATGAATACATTATCTACGAACGTCATTACTTTTTTCTTCTCATATTGCTTCCGAGATAAGCCTTGATGTGATAAATACCAAACTTGGTATTGTCCAACATTTTTCTACGGTGCAAACCGAAAATTTTTATGAAATTACTCCCAACCCAAGCAATCCTTTAAGCGAAAAACTTGCGTTACTTTTAGAAAAGACACATGAAAAAAGAAAAGGTATATACCGAGACTTTTCTGAATAGTCAGTGAGGTCACTTACACCTAGCCATAAACCAATGGATGCCGATCAGAAGTTTAATATTTTCCAGTTCACAGAACCTTTTCCTGGCCTCTAACTCTAATCTCAGTGCTCTAAAAATAATTATCGTAATGCAGCAGTATTTGTATTTCAAATTACTTTGCTTATCCTCGTTCACGTTTAGCTAAGCAGAACCAGTGTCAAATAACGTATAAGGAGCACTACACTTTGTCGTTACTAGCAATGCAACTAATCTACCATAGATTAATTAGGGTAATCAAATAGTATGACAAGTGGTACTGTGCACATTTTATCCAAAGGGAAACTTCGGCAATCCACATGATTAAGTTGGTTTTGCAGCAATATTTCACGCTAAAGAAAAAGTTCCCCCTTTGCTTTCCTCCATCGTTGTCGTTATTTCTGTAGCATGTCCCATTTTCCTTAGCAGCAACGCACAGACAGATGTAGGTAGGCATTAAATCCCTAAGATATTGCTGGAAACCAGCAAGAAAAACCTCAACATTATGCTCATCTGCTCCGACTTGGCGTAAAAAGCGGTTTACATGCGCCACAGGAGAAACATTTCTATGTCAACTTTACTACTCTACATAATCATGGGAAAAGAAAGAGAGATGACGCGACAACCTATCTTACGGAAAACGAGATCTTCAAAGTTTACAATGTAAACTCCTCTAAGAGAAATCTACCCATACAATGCACACTTTAGCTCCATCGAAACAAACAACTTCTCGCTCTGCAAAACCAGCCTTCTGTGCACGAGGCTTTTTGTTACGGTTATCCAACTTACAACTGAAGAAGAAGAAGAAGAAGAAGAAGAAGAAGAAGAAGAAGAAGAAGAAGAAGAAGAAGAAGAAGAAGAAGAAGAAGAAGAAAGGATTTATTTATTCCTCCATTCAATGTTTAAGCATTTAGGCCCGTTGCTGGCGTCTTTTGTAGTATGGATTATGAATGACGCTTGGCAATTAAACCATCTTTTTATCTCATTTGAGCGGACAATTCCTTTCATGATTTTGCATGTTTTATTACCGTACATACATAAGCTTTACGCGCAAAACGTTAAAGCCTTTGGAATGGAGTATGTCTCAAAATGAAAGCTAAATAAGGTATTTAAACCTGTTTGACGTACTGTCCAGAAGCAATAACACAAACCCAATGATTATTATAATATATATTCAGTACCTTCATTTGCAATAGAAAGGTTATATTTTCAAATGCAATCTACTAATTACTCTCAGGGGACCTAAGGCAGATTGTATGATTCTAAAAGTTTTTCCTCCATCTTTTTAAATTTTTGCATGTTGGTTCCCCTCATTATAAATAGCAATCCGCGTAAATTTCAATAAAATTGATGAAGTGATATGAGCTGGTTTCTATTTTTCATATCGCGATATTTGAAAACTATGAAATACTGATTGGGGGACAAATATTTTTTTCATCAATATCACTTTGTCATATCAACATTTGAACTACTAAGAAATGACCCTAGTATACTTTTTCATTTTATGCTTTGAATAACAAAATATTAATTATAACGATTAATGAGATATTGCAGCCTAAAAAGAAAAAAAAAATGGTTCGATAACCCTTCTATGCATACCCTGGGTCCAATGGATACGGAGACGATTTTAACTGTGAATCGCGGCACATAAATTCGAAATTGAGCCCTCTTCCTGCAGGTATGCTCTTCTGCAACATTCCATAACACATTTCGATACTATTAGAAATATGTACGGGTAGCTATGGATGTCATATATTTTCTTCTTTATACCACACATTTGCATAAACCGGGTCTGATGGACCCTGTCATTTGTGTTGTAGTTTCAATAAATTATATATTATGGTAATCAATTACATATTCTTGGAATTCACAAAGCACATTATTGACACATATATGCCCTGTTGTGAATGCAGAAAACACATTCTTACAACTTGTAGCTATTTCTTCAATTGTTATTTTGTGTACTCCTGTGTTGTGAATAAGAGTGAAAAGTTGCAGTTTACGTTTACAAGCCTGTGTCTCAGCGCTGATTTGCATGAAAGGTAGTACTAATTTGTAATACTAAACAACATAATCAGCAATATCTTCCTAGAAGCTAAAGAAGAAAAGGGTACATAGTACCCACGTTATTTCTTCACATTCTAGTTTTAAGATAAAATATCGCAATCTACATCTAAAACAAGGAGCAGAAAGGAAGACTGCGTGTTTTTCAAGTCCGAATTTTGAATCTGTTGTTTCTCGACGGCTAGCTGAAGCTGGAGCCATTGTGAACGAAATTGTGAGATGCACCAACCTAGAAGGAACAAGGGTTTGTGTACCAAGAAAAACAAACTAACACGAAGTAACAAGAGATGAAATGTTCATTTTCTGCGGAATTTTGCTTCATATGGGTGCAGACAAAGGCTGTGATGTTCCAATCAGGGAATTATTTCTCGGATAGTTTTCCAATCCAATATATAGAGTTGCAATGTCTGTGAGTGGCCTTGAGACAATAAGACAATCCATTAGATTTGATGAGAAGAGGACAAAAAACAAGAGAGATTGCAAACAGATAAGCCCGCTGCTATTTCTTCCATATGGAAAACATTTATAAAACAGTGCAGGAAATTAATGATACCTAAAATTAATGTTACGGTGGATGAACAACTATTTCCATTTAAGGGCCATTGTGGATTTGTGTAATATATGCCCAAAAGGCCTAAAAAGTATGGAATCAAAGTATTCTGGATGTGCGAAGCTGAAACTGGTTATGGCATTGATGGGTTGTGTACCTATACAGGAAGAGAATCAAGTGCACCATCCCAGAAGAATGTGGCTCTTACTACAGTGGAGACTGACAGGAAATATTGTTGGTACTGTAGGAATGATGAGGATGAATAAAAGACAAGTTCCAAAAGAGATGAAACCAAATAAAAGTAGATAAATAAGTTCAAGTCTATTTGTATTCACGAAAGACATGACAATCATTAGTTTTTCGCCGAAGAAATACAAGTGTGTAATCCTTCTATGAACAACATCCAAAATGGAAGCCTGAGAATGTGAAATTATACATTCAGACTAAGGGCCCTTTGCTCTTTGGTGCTACATAATGGACATATTGTTGCGTGTCGCCACGCGCGAACACAGCGACATCGACGTAAGGAAGGAATGCACCGTTGAGCTCCCAAGACTGGAGGCTCCCCATTCCTCAGCGCCTCACCTGCCATAGACTCGTCTGTTTACGTCAGCTCGCCGAGCCCTGACTTGCTCTCCCCTTTCTAAACGCCCTCTCGCCTGAATATAAGGCGAAGCACGGGTTCGTCGGTCGACCGTCATCATTCCGTCGGAGATCACAGGAGCTGGACACCGCAATATGCTCAAAGGTTAAGAGAATGCTACGTCACCAAGGACTTGACTAGGAAACATGGCTGGTGCTGAATAGTATGGCAATACTCGTGGTGAGATCCAACCTTTAATTACTGCATATTTTCAGAGAATATATTTGGCTAGTAGTACTGAAATTCATGTTGGATGATGTTTGGCTTTTCCAAACTACAACATTTCTCTGAATGCAGTATTTTTCACTTGGTTAGGGATAATCGGTACGTGAGCGGTAGAATGAATGAACTTGCTCCGGCCATTTTCTATTGTGAAAGAGTCTGCAGGTACGATGGAAGCAAACGTATGTGTTTTAATGCTGGGTTTTGCATTATTACGTTTTGCTATACTGTGTCGGACTGGTATTGTAAGGCTATATTTTGTATTTGTAGATGGTCAGCGGAGCTAAGCTTTGCTATTGAGCAAAGGGTAATTATTAAAAGTTCCTGTTAATGAGTGAATGTAGTATACCACAGCACTAATGCCAGTCAGTCTCCATGTTTCATGCTCCATGGTTAATGTTTTCATATTTTATTATGTGTTATGTGTTGTGTCTGAAACACCAAGTTTAATTCATGAGGTTTTGAGAAACAGTTTATCTATTTCCTTCATTTAAGAAGTAATAGAGAATGTTGTATTATTTGGCTGAACGACTAGTCAAACGTGTTATTTGTTGCAATATTTCTCAAGCTAACTTAACTTAACACAGGCCAATAGTGTTTATCTCCTTTCCCAGTCATATCGATCCATGAGACAGTAAGCGTCATATCTATGTAGATACATTGCAATTTGTCCATATTTAATTTTGTTTAAAAATCTCTGCCCTTCCCCACTTGGCAGTTGAATGGGGAAAGGAGTCCTTGATAGTAGGACTAAAGTCCAGGGTAGGGTAAATGGCTGCACTCTAAATGCATTCATTCTTTAGGCAACACAACATTCTATAGATCACGAAGGACTTTTGCATAAGAGGAGACTTTTCAAGGAGCTTTCAATGGAGTTGATTCTACCGTTTAAGAGCAGACGATTTTCTAATCCCTTTCTACAGAAATCCATAAACCTGGATACGGAAAAATTATTATCCCTCAAACACAATGCAACAGCAAAGTTGATTGCCAGAAGAGAACGTGCGCATTGTGTCCTGCTTCATATAATAGAAAAACAGACGTGCTACAAGTGCACAAAACTTGTGTGCCAACACCATAGCAGTGTGGTGTGCAATAAACGTAAAAATTAATGTGATGCTTTATTGTTTTTGTTGTTTAATGCCGTAATCACCAAAGATTGTCAAAAAATATGGTGGTATAGGTTTCAGATTTCATTTTGTAATTTATTCGAAACATATTCATGTTAAAAGATATACTTTTTTGAATTTAATAACACCATTAAAATTGTCAAATTTGTCTTATATTGTACTGATAAACACTTAAACAAAATATTTGTGCATAACATCCAAAGAATAATTATTTTCATTTAAAATCTATTATTAGACATAACGGGTCCAATGGACCTAGGATATGTAAATGTGCAAAAAATATAGGTCATACATAGAAGGATTAATAGCGTTACTTGCCCAAATTTTGCACTGTAGCCCAAAATAGATACTACAACTTGTTTAGACAGTACTTTACGACAAATGTGTGAAATTTCATGCAATATTAAGGAAGACTAGCTGGCATGTGGCATTTGTCATATTGGAAAATGTCGTTCTGAGAAAACTTAAACTTTATATTGAAAACATTAATACAGGCTAATATACCCCCGTATTCTAATCAAAAACGAGTCATGTGTGGAACGCATACAAACATGCACACATGCGCGCGCGCACACACACACACACACACACACACACACACACACACACACACACACACACATTACATAACATACAATACCATGCGTACATTACATGCATGTATACAGTACATACATACATAACATACATAAATACGTGCCAACATATACACAGACATACATAAATACACATACATGACAAACAGACAGACAGAAAGATAGTCGGAAATACCTCCACGTTGAAAATTGAAAGTTATTTGATACTCGACGCAGTTGTTATCTGCCGTTAAAGTAGCCTGGCGTTCCAGACTTGACTCATTTGTTTTTGTCCACGGCTGTACCTGGTGTGAAGGACTAAAATTGTTCAGCATCATAGATCCTCCTCCTCCTCCTCCTCCTCCTCCTCCTCCTCCTCCTCCTCCTCCTTATTCTCTTCTCTTTAGTTTCCTCTGCAAGCATTTTAGCACCTTCTTTCTTGTGGACTTTAGCTGCTCTGATGTGGAGCTATTTTTCTTCCCATTCCAGCTTTTATTCTTCTGAAGTGATGCACCCCATATTTTATTCAGAAATAGCATCAATTACTGTTATATCTAATCTTTTTACTGGAAACAAATGTTTCCTTAGGGCACTTTCTCCAAATTGGGGAATGAACATTCATTTGCATTCTGAGTTGCATGTTGGATGCACCTCGAGAAAAATTCAGTACTGGCTAGTCTTTGGTACAATATTAGTATTGTTACAAGCACAACAAAAGAAAACTGTATAGAAATAGTCCTTATGGCTTTCTCATTTATGTAAAACATACGTTGCAGAGCGACCATGAATCTTCCATCAGTAGATGAGCAATGATACAGAGTTGCATGGATTTCATCCTATGAACATAACGTAAATTAGAGGTAATTGCATAATAGGTTGGCTTTACAATATTACAGACGTGGCCACATTATTAGAGTAAACATATTTTAGAGCGTTTATTTTATAAAATGAGTAGATAATACAGATAAGGTGTTACAAATTATTTATTTTCTGAGCTTAGTATTTAGTGTGCATACTTTTAGCTTTGATTAGCAACTTGATTCGCTTGGGCATGCCTTCAATCAGTGTTTTACACTGATCTTTTATTTCATCACCATGAAAACAAATATGAATCAGCTTTTCTGTCAAGGCAGTGTTTCTTGTTTTATATAATATATTATAATTTATATAATATAATATATATTATATATAGTCAATACTCTCTATTGACGATAAATTCTCTAAATTCTCTATAGGAATCATGTCAGGGCTATTTTCAGGTCATTCAAGCAGCTTTGCGTTATTTATTTCAAAAATATGACGACCTTTCTTGCTTTGTGGCATGGAGCCCCACATTGCATAAAGAGATTTTCATTTTCCCCAAACCATTCTTTCAGTTGTGGTAGCAACCGGGCTTTCAGTATATTAATGTACTGAGCATGTCTCATATTTCCTTCTACATTGCATAGCCGTCCAGATCCACGCCAAGAAATCACACTCCAGACCATTACTGATGTAGAATGTTTTACTGTTTGTTTTACACATTCTGGTTTGAAGGCTTCTCTTTCTTTTCTTCTGACATATTCGCTAGTTTCTTCTCCAACAGAAAACAGTTATTCGTCACTGAAGAAAACCTGAAATAAAATTAATGGTTATAAGGAAACTAGAGATGTTACATTGTGCTAAAATTCTCTCTCATATTCTGCAGTAGACCATAGCTTCCGAAAGAAATATTTGATATCATTGACTGTAGCCAATTTTGGAAAATAAATGATAGCATAATATCTTAGTATAATCTTAGAATACTTTACACCAATTCATACTGCTTAATTTACCTTTTGCCACTCATAAATGTACAGTTTTGATGTTCCTTCTCCCATTGAAGTCTCTTTGCAACCATAGCAGGTGTTATTTTTTCGTTCTTGCAAGGTCACATTGCCTTTAGTCCATCATTAAACAGACGTCTTCTTACTGATACAAGTGATCCATATTCCTCTAATCTCTTGTACAATTCCTTGCTGGTAGCTTTACGATTTCTTTCTGACAAATATTTCAGTTTTCGTACACGCTTTGGTGATAATTTTTTCTTTCGGTCACATTTTCCTGTTCGTTGTTGCGATTTAGTTTTACCATCTACCATCTTATCTTAATCTTGCTTTGTTCTACTTATGGACTGCTGGGATATTTTCAACTTATATGCTATTTCTTGTAGTGTGTAACGTTTTTCAGCAAGCAGAACTCTTACCTTGCCAATCTTTCTAGGTGAAACATCTGATTTTCTCCCCATAACCTTAAAAAGCAATAGTTCCTAGTATTTCCATTCCCTATATTCAGCAATTACATTAAAATCAAATGTAATGCTTGCCAGTACCTACACAAAAATCAATACTAACAATATGTAACTCCACTTATTGCTGTAAAGCCAAATGTATGAAGGCAAAACGCAGCAAATAAGCAGAAAACTATAATGAAAAACAATTGAGTAATGCGTCACACCTTTAACAGACCTTTATCTTGCAATTTTGCCAACTGTGAATTTAAAACAATACTCTATTAATAACCAAAATGTACTAAGTATAAACCGCACTTAAAAGGAATATAAAATACGATGTCTTAGATGGAATTATTTTACAATAACAGTAAAATGAGGTTTGAAAATGTTTTTACTCTAATAATTCGGCCACGTGGTAGCTTCTTTTAGAGTTCCTGATCCTCGCCAACCAAGTTAAATCCCATTAGCGTTCCATTCCTGTACCAAATTCCTAGTCCTGTATCCATCCTCTTGGTAATATAACTAACAATTGTGATATCTGACGCACATGTAGCTTCCTTTGGTGAAGAAAATTTGTGCATCACCATCGGATAGCACAATCGTATACCGCATGGTACATTCACCTTTAGATCTCTTCCATATGACATCTGATGCAGAAACTTCCATAGCAACAGATGATCCAAAGTAATGTTTACAACATTCTCCAACATTCTCTTCTTCTATGCTCTCTAAGCCACGTGACACTCTGGAGTCTTCTCCCGATTCATTTTGAGACAAGAAAACATGGGACAATGTTATGATGGCATTTAAAACTCAACAACTAATCCAGTTAAAATGTTGTGACTTCGGACTCGGCGCACAACGGACGGACGAAGCCTAGCTACTTCAAAGCATATGCCGTGCCGGCGAGCGGGCAAAGACGTTCAATTTCAGGCTGCCTCGCGCGACAGCTGTGTGTACGTGAATGTCAGTAATGGACGCGGCAGAAACAAAAGGGGTTCCTAGAACTTTCGCGAGTCTTCTAGCTGCGTCATTTTTTATGCGTGTGTGTGGAACTGAAGAAAGGTCGAGTGACGTCATCCCCAGTAATTAAGGAGGCCTGAGGAAAGCAAAGCAGTGAGTTTTAAAGCTGAGTTACGGACATGAGTCGGTCAGTGTGTCAGTAAGTGCTGATAGCCGTGCGAGTATATGTTGTGTTGATACGTCGTGAGAAGATTTAACGAGCGTGGCGAGTGATTGTAACGTCGTAATTGGTGAATGAGAGACAGAGAAAGTGATGAAAGACACTAAAAGGCCTGAGCAGGATTATAAGTAAAAATTGTAAGTTGTGATAGCCCGAAGGGCTGTAGATTGCGTTAATGACGAAAAGAAAACTGTATATTTGTGGTAAAATTTTAGAAGACAATAAAGTGATAAAAAGTAACCGGACTGATTTTTCTCATTTGCTACACTGGTATCAGAAGTGGGATTCGTCGAATTTCCGTTTTGTCACAATATCAATCACTATCCCCATTCCACATAGAGATGTGTCTCCTCTTTTGTGCCCCAGGTTCCATCAAATGAGACAGCCATATCTACATCTTCTACTTTATCTACTTTCATGGACAGAACCCGGTGGTCCCATGTCGTGGGTTTACGGCATGCAAAAGAACTTCAGATCTGATAAAGAGACCTCTGAGCAAAATTAAGCGGTCTTTCACGCCCATTTGGAATGGGACCTGAACACCATAGCAACAAAGGAGGATCCAGAATAAAATTCAATTCCAATTTTCACTTACGAATTATTCCATCGTTCAAAAGGGAAGCAATTCCTGAAATATTCCACACTCAGATGATGTACTGAGGTACAACAAAACTGACGAGTTGTCATTCAGACTAGAGCACTTCTTTACCCCGATCTTCACTTGCACAGTTTCATCATGTCCAAGCATGCATCCAAACATGCAATGATAGCACAGTTATATGCATACATAATACACTGTGTAGATTTCTGTGACGCAGCAACAAGAGGCAAATATATACTCTCGCATTAGGATATTCCATCTCAAATCGTCATAAATACAGAGAAACCCGATGTTATAACAGTTTCTCCATTGTATACACAGTAACTAAGGGAGGAAGTTATTAATGTAGTCCACCCGAAAAGTACCGTAATTTCACCGGAAATGCAGGTCATCCCAAGATGACTTTTTTTTCTTCCCTTTCTTTTCAGATAATGGTCCGCATGCGTGTCTGTGTGGATATGTGTGTGTCCGTCCGTGCGCCTGTCTATGAACAGCACAACTCAAAAAAGAAAAGCTGGATAAATACCAACCATGGTATTTAAGTTCAGCATCTTCTAAGGATGCGGCACAAGATTGGCAAAAAGTGTTCTGCATTCCAAATTATTCTTTACATGGGAAGTGTTCCGATATTTATAATATGGAACAGAGACTATCAAAAAACTCAGCTGCATGTTGGAAATGCCGACTTGTGTAAACCACGCTGCAACACGACGTGGACCTTAGAAATATTCTGCTCTCCTAAAGCGCTCAATCATTTTTCATTGGCTGTACCTACAAGGAAATGGGCATTATTGAGTTATACAAATGCATATCTCCATTAACGTGAAGTATATAGAAGAATAATCTTTCTTAAGAGTAGTTTGAGTAATGAGTAGAGAAAGTCTCAGAATTCTTTTGAAGTTTTATTTTGGTGTGGAATGTCTGCTTACTTTGAGTGGAATGGAAGCGAGGGTACCGAAGATGTTCTCTCCAAGCAATCGTGCCATGGTGACGAGGTTGGGACCGTCTGTGTCCATAATGGGTGGAACCGCCAAGTCTTCTTATAAGAAAGAATCAACAGAGGCAGAGATTAGTGAAGCTGAGTGATAGCCTTAGTTCATACGGATCGAGGTAAGATCATGATTACTCGAATGGATGTATTCAGTGAACGGCTAATTTCAGAACTAAAACAGTGGTACACTTTGTTTTCAGGAAAATCCTGTAGCACTTTTTACTTAACTGGATGGTATTTGCTACAGAAACTAGATACATGTTCCTTCTGAGTGATGGTGTTCAACTTAAAATGGCATTTCGACACATGAGATGCAGTATCTTATTTCCATACATCTACGTTTAGTAGCGACAAAAGGCAAATTCCCATGCGGCGTCAAACCGCACTAAAAGACGTGAGTCGAATGTTGACCGCCTTTATTCAAGCAAACACAAATGGAATAAAATGGTACCGCGTCACAACAACTTGAGTAAAATATTGACGTTCGGAAAAGGTAACGCGCATCTACGGCTTGAGAATGTGAATATATAAGATGCTTTCCAAAAGTTCCACGGCCAACTAGCAGTATCGTATTTGGGTTTGCGTTGCTTACAAAAGCTTTCCTTTCTAACAATTAAAGATCATTGCAGGGACGTACGCAGGGACCGGGGCCTCAAGAGGCTGAAGGACCCCCCCCCCCAAGATGCCCAAAACCGTAATATCGAAGCACTGTAATTTTTATACGAGTACTTAGATAATTAATATAACACACTGTGCCTGTTAATAAAGAGCTAAATAAAATACTATACACATATAGCAGTGGTAAATATTGAGTGATGACTAGTGCTGATCCGTTCTTTCGGAAAACTATCAGTTAGTATAAAGAGCGTCAAAGCAAATCTTCGACGGATTTTGTATCGTTTTCTGGGGTCTTTTGAGACGTGAGCTTCACCGTTGAACTGGGCGCTCATCCAGTTTTTCCCTTAAATGTTAACCCCTTCAAGGGAGTGCCTGTTTGCCTACCTAAGATTTGGCTACCAATCATGATAAGAGGTATACGGAATTCACTTGCTCTACCTCTTTCTCCTTTAGTCAATATGATACACTAGAACCCCGCTAATCCGAATTAATTCGGAGTGTGGTCTGTTCGGATTCGGAAATACTCGGATTATCTGAAAAAAGCACAAAAATGAATATAAATTCAGCTATAGGATAAACAGCTACAAGGTAACGCAGCGTAGCAGTTTGAGGAAGTGACAACGTTGCGATTACCACGCACAGCATAATAAAATTAATGACAATGTGCTCAACATAACGACAATGTATTCTTCTGATCTGTGAACATAGCCAATCGCATGCGATAGTGGGGTACGTATTGGTTTCGCTATTGTTAATAGTCATTGTACAGTAGATAATTTATGTTTTTTGTTCATAAATTAATATAGAACAGGCGCTTGTTTGTGTTATATAGTGAACTACGATGTTAAACAAACGAAAACATAGTTCCTGTACATTAAAAGAAAAACTGGAGATAGAGGAGATGTAGGTTTAAGGGCCATCGTGGTCATCAGCGCCCTTAACAATTCATGGCAAAATCCAGATATAAACTTCATTAAAAAATAAAATTAGTAGTAAAAAGGAAAATGTATACATAAATATACAAAACAGATTGGCAAAAGTTAGAATTAAAACAAAGTGATAAAGATGTCAAAAAGCATAAAAAAACAGATATTTAAAGTTCTATAAGCTTATTACCGCAGAGAGCTGACCACCCTTCGTGCCAGCACGAAAGCACTGTTCTCCGCACTTCAAGCCTAAGGTTTTCCGAAGTAACACGAGAGATGGTAATACTGGGTTCTGTGGTTGCCGCCTTTGCTGCCAAATCCGCCATTTCATTCCCCGTCAAACCTACGTGACCAGGAATCCATGCACTCACCACGTTAACGGCACAAGCGTGTAAAACGCGGAGGGTATCCCGGATACGTTGTATCGTATAATAGGATGGGAGCTGTACAGCCCACGAAGGCTCTGAAGTGTGCTAAGGGAATCACTCAAAATCAGGCCGTGACCTAATTTATGATGATGCACATATAAAAGAGCTCGGTATATTGCATACAGCTCTGCAGCAAAAATGGAAGTGCTATTATAGAAACCGAATGTATGTGGTTCAGTTCCACAAATATAAGCACATCCAACACCGCTGGTGCTTTTTGATCCATCGGTGTAAATAAAACGTCGGTCAATGTAGCCTGACAAAAATTCTAAAAAACAAGTGCGAATACTCGTGGACTTACGGTATACGGTCATCCCAAGACCTACATGAGTCGTGACAGGTAACCAAGGGGGTACATCTTCTCGCCCTTGGGAAGAACTGCAAGTACTTAAGCGAAAAAGGGTAAAGAGCCACAAAATTGGCTATTCAATATGGATTTCGTATTCGGATTATCCAGAATTTCGGATTTGCGGGTTTCTGAGTTCTACTGTATTTCGCTTCTACGACATTTTGTTAACTTTTGTGGTTATTGGTGTAACTATTTACCAGAAGGAGTGGCATATACTTCCACCGTGGCCTAAAACAACCAATGAAATGACCATAGTTTCGTACAACGATACTGTAACAGACGCGAGATGCAGTAAGATTTTCTTTGGCGCTCTTTTGTTTTTGAGTCCCATGTTTGCATCATAGGTGGACAGAAGGTGAAGCCAAATCCGACCTCCCCTCTTTCGCGTAAAGTTGGGCATTCACCGCGTTAAGAGCTTCCGAAAACACCACTTGGTAACGACATTACATTACCGACGCGTATGCGCTTACGTGTTCTACCACTTGGGGTAAAGGAGTTTAGGGGCCCGTCGACAACTAGGTCATTTGGGACTTGGGGTAAAAAACGCGCTGTATGTGGTCTCCCTGATTTTCTCCCCCCCCCCCCCAGAGTTAAAAACTATATATAGTAGTATGTTGTTTATACTTTCTATTGATCCAAATTAGTATGGCAGGTGTAAGTGAAAATAGTGCAACTGTCAGTAGGGTAGCAGTGAGCTCGTTTATTCGCTACATGTAGGTATAAGACATCCGTATGTTCCTTAATCTGCCACTGCTGAAACCACAGCACAGTGGACGTGCGCATAAAAAGGTCGCCAGTCCGTCACCCGAACGCGATATAAACCTCTTCCAACCCTTCTAACTACTTCAGTATGATCACTGAATAATAACTGAATTCAAACCTTAAGTCACTGAGCTAGAAGTCTACCTTAATAACTACAGCAATAACTTATCTGTAAATCTGTACTTTCCAAAGGAAAAAGTACATTATGTTCGGCATCCAGCCCAAACTCAGAAAACTTTCGATCTCCTAACAAACTCCGACAATAAATCTGGCCTGCAGCAAAACTCCACAGTTTTCGATCATGAGAGTTGAAGATAATTGGGCAATTCGGAGGGAATTTTATCTGCAACAGAATATATGATCATATTTTCGGCACTAATTGGACATCAATTTCTTCCCCTTTATCCAAAAACTTGGTTCAGGCTGTAGGCTGCACACGCGCATGCCCCGGTTTATATAGTTTGCCTATTCATCCTCCTATTACAACTTTGTCGAGTTCTTTCAAGTGCTTCTCTTCTAACCTCCATCCCCTTTCCAACCAAGTTTGTTCCAATTTCGTATGATAAAGTGGCGAGAGACATTCTGTGTGTGCGCGCGCGCCCTAGCTCCCCCGGAGTTGATGTATTGGCGAAGGACGTATCTTTGCCAAGAGTACTAAGAGAAGGAAGGTTTTCCAAACTTAAGCTTCTACAACAAACTTTGATCGTTCCAAAAAGCTTCCTAAGAAAGATAGAAATGCGAGGGGTGGAGAACAACTATGAAATCAAAGAAAGTGGCTTGCTATTTACAAACTTTCAAATTTTCTTCCCCCTTTTCTCTTGATACCTTTGCAAAATCTCCTGCAAAGTTTCCAGTGCTGCTTTTAACGTTTCCTTATAACATGATTCTTCTGGTATAAAAGTGTTCCATTAGCAGCGACAAAGCAGAAAATACTATCTTCTTAGAGTGAGTGTTTCATTGCAAAAGACGTGTGTTTCGTGGGAATGATAAGAGGAGTATCTTTTAACCCAGGGGTGCTTGTCTATTTTAAGCCAAGATGAGGTTTTCATACCTAGTATGCCATTTATATCGTTAATGTTACTAAGATAACCACACACATGCGCACACACACACACACACACACACACACACACAGAGAGAGAGAGAGAGAGAGAGAGAGAGAGAGAGGAGAGAAAGAGAGAGATGTACACGACACCATAACGAAACTCTGTACAATTAATATTTTGCCTTCTATAATGGGCTTGATCTTCACGAAGTTCTCCCGCCATAATTACGTACATAATGAACAGAACTAATTTTATGCTGAGATATAACCGCGGAAGGTATTCATATATAATCGATTAAGGAGGAGTAGGAGTAAAGCTTAGAAGAAAGAAATTTAACTTCAAATGTATTCAGCAACCAAATGATATAACAAAGGAAATGAATCGTGTTTAACCCTTCCATTTATACCCAGCCTTTAACTGCAATGACCATATCAGACCGCAAAGGACATGATAGAAGCATCCTCTAAAGATTATGTATTAAATTTCGTCCAGTTGAAGATCCTTTTCGAAAATGCATGGGATGTTTCAGGTGTTTTACATATTCCTAACAGTTATGCTAATAACAATGAGACGCTTCGGGAACTTCAAACCCATTCCAAGGTGAGGAGCATTAAAAACAGAAGCTCCCGAATTGAAAAAAAAAAAAAATGCTAGCACCTATTCTCAAGTTAAAATACCTGAAACCGAGGTTATCCGTAAATAGCTTTAATTTGTAAGGTAATGATCTCAATTAGTTACATATAATGGAATCATTTCTATTCCAGTGGAATATAAATGGATTTCGATCTCAATATGAATATTTGCAGTATGCAATCAACAAACGTCAACCTCACGCTATTTGTCTTTTATTATATACGGTCTTTCAAAAGTATCAAAAGTGGTTCAAACGTTAAACCGCTATAAATGTAATGTTTGAGATGCAGGGAAAAAAGTCCACAGTTTTGGGGTTTACATAATGCTGGGGAAATGTCCGCCCTTCTCTTGTTCCAGGTATGACTTTCTGTCTGCGATAACATGCGCAGCACTTTCCAGATGTCTTGAAATATTGGTAAATTCTTGCGAGATGACATTTTAGTTGCACTGGGGTTGTTGGATATATCAGGAAAAATCGCTGTTTAAGGCAACTTCACAACCAAAAGTGGTCAGGTTAAGATCTGGATATCACGAAGGCTGGGAAGTACCTACTGATGACACGATCGCCAAACATCTGCGTTATTAATTGTTTTGCAGGGATGTAGATGTGGGGTGGAGCACCATGTTGCATGAAGGTTATGTTTTCCATGTCGTCATTCCCCAATCTAGGGATGGCTAAGTAGTGTAGCATGCTGCAGTAGCACTCCTCGTTTACCGTAACAGTTTGCCTTATTCCATTACTGTCTTTTTCGAAAAATGTAAGAGGGCACTTTAAGAACGGCCTAAAGAATGTGCACTAACAAATGAAAACGATGGGTCCACTAATAAAAAACAAGGTAAAGTCAAGTAAAATGTGCGCATTTAATACATTTTAATGGATTAGGGGTACTCTAAAATCAGGAATATAAATGATAATAACAATAATAATAATAATAATAATAATAATAATAATAATAATAATAATAATAATAATAATAATAATAATAATAATAATAATTGACCACCTCCGTGCCGTAGTAGTAGCACGCCTGCCTCTGGCATGGAGGATCCGGGTTTGATCTCTGGTACCGCCGTGGGGATTTTCCCCCACTGGGAGATCTGGAACGGGGTGCACTAAGCCTCATTAGGTCCCTGAGGGGTCAATTAAGGAACTACTGGATTGAAAAGTAGCGGCCCTGGTCGAGAAGACCGCATAACCGGCCGATAGGGACCGGGGTGCAATACTGTGGTACAGAGGTGCAGTACAGAGGTGGGGGGGGCAGCGGTCGGGCGGTAGGTTTAGGCCCGGGTGGGCTGCTGTGCCGCGGTTTTTTTTTACTAATAGTAATTATCATAATCTAGAAATAGGGATTAAACATTACAATTGGTCCCCTAGCATCAAATAGGTCGTCTCTTTTGCGCGGTAGTAGCTCAGCTGCTTACCAAGCGGTAGAGCCGGGTTCGATTGCCAGTACCGTGTAGGGATTTTCTCCCGCTGTGAGACCTGATCCGGCTGCACACCGCCTCTTGAGACCATAAGGCCAATTGAGTAGCTACGGGCGCTGATTGCGAAGAGTGCATTCACCGGTCGGGAGGGACTCAGGGCGCTAACTACATCCCACCTTTTAGAATTGCACCCACTCATGATGCCCGATGTAGGCAGAAGCGGGAGACCCAGCGGTCGGTTGGTCGGTCGGTAGGCCTTGGCACCATTATCGGGCTGCTTAGTTTTAGCATCACATACCTGTTAATACCATCTTGTTCTTGAACAACCCAGGTCTGTCCTATTTCTTTCTTATCTTCATGGTAGAACCAGTTAACATTCTTGTACTCAAAGAATGCACGAGAGAAAAGCTGAAAAAACTATAGAGTGCAGTTAACCTTGTTACACAGCCCCGGGTACCTTCTTTAGTATCACAGAAATAATTTGTTTAACTTACATGTGAGTGAGTGAGTGAGTGAGTGAGTGAGTGAGTGAGTGAGTGAGTGAGTGAGTGAGTGAGTGAGTGAGTGAGTGAGTGAGTGAGTGAGTGAGTGAGTGAGTGAAACGGTTTGCCTTTTAACTACATAACAAAAAGGACCTTAAACATTACTATAAATCGGAAACAAAACTACATACTGCTGCTGGAAATGTAATTACTCGACTACCTCCCATATAAGTTTAACAAAACAAGGCTTCAAAATATGCAAACAAAATAATTACTGTAGTTTGAAAGCATGGAGGTGATCGCATCCTAAATCCTCTAAATTATGACTCGATTCAGAGCAATGAATAAGCCAAGCAAGGCGTAGCTAGAGGAAAAGAATATAAATGGATTGTGATGGATTACAAGATTACAGAAATCAGCAATAAAAGGATTTGCTCTGCCGTGCCATAAAGCAGAGCGAAAAATACATGTTTTATACTCCTCGTAATGTATGAGGAGGATTTATGTACAGTCAGCGGAATTAATATGGCTCAGCAGAATGAGAGATAGTACCAAATTGTTATTATTCGTTCTTTGAGTTCAGATAGCAGCAGTCTCTTTCTATGCTCTCTGGAAAACTATTCCGTTTATGATAAACTCTAAAACGAAATTTTACTCCTGAACGAATATCAAAAAGGCTCATTTTGCTTTACGTGCGTGCGTGTTTCGGTAATTAAAGACATCAGACGAACTGAATAAAAAATGTACACAGTCTGAACAAAAGCTCTTCGGCACAAAAGTTTCCCTAACTAAGACTCGCATGCCATCCACTTCACGAAATATTACTTCTACCTGCTTAAAACTTATAAATATTAAAAATGTTATTATTTAATATTTAAAATAAAATTACTTTACTGTTTCACTTACCAGAAGTCGTCGAAGTCTTCCGCAATCCGAAGAAATCGCGCACAACCTGCAAACATTTTAATATTTAATTTATTTAAGACAAACAGAACACGATGAAACTTTTTTCACTAACTTGTGCTTCTTCCTTATACTAAGCTGGACACAAAATGTAATGGCGGCTGATAGTTGATCACTTTATGATCATAGTATTCTCTTTCCTGTTGTGCAAATAAAGTTTGTGAGTGCAAATGATATTTACGTTACCAGCTTTGATGCGTGATTTCACAGCATATTTAACTATACAACACCGCAAGACGTGGCAAGCGTCTGATTGGATGTTGTGTTGATCAACTCTTACTGCAACTCGCCATTAAATTTTGTGTCTGCTATGCGGAGCTATAATAAGCCTACACAAATAAATAATGAAAAACCGGTATAACTTCTTAAATATTCATTCAAATGAAATTCTACAAATAATATAACTTGTTGGAAATATTATACAACCTGTTAGGAGTACAAGTACATATATTTTTATTGGTAATTTAGGATAGTGTAATGAAGAATGTTACATCAATATTTGCTTCACTGCTTATAATTTTACTTATTAAGAGTAGTATGTTTTTAGGTTGGTTAATACCTCCAAATACGTGGCACAAACAGGCCATACGTGTGGACAAGCCTCGCGGTAACGAATGTTGTATCGGAACTAAGAATGCTTTCTGCAAGGTCAGTAACTCCGCACTCCCAGATGAACAGTTTAAGTCCCCTCTCGTACCTCATACTCCACTCGCCTTCTTCTGGTGGTCAGACCGAGCTCTAAAAGTAATATACTAGGTTGAAAGTTAAACGGTGATAACATTGATTATAAACCCCTCCTGCACAGCAACGAGTGTTTTCCTCTTCCTTTGGCATGTTTTGTTTGTGTTGTCTTTTTAGCTCAATAAACATATTACCTATAGCACCAATGATGCATTTATTCAAGTTTTACAAATGCTGAATTACCTACTTGAATTTCTTCCGGTAAGATCAACCAATTTATTAAAATAACCCACCCTTGCACTGAAATAAAGCGTCGCAGCTCATGACGCCTTAACAAAAACTGATTCAAAAGTTATCTACTGATCCCAAAGTTTGTCGTAGGTGTCATTTACAAACACTCTGTATATTAAGTTTCATAATAATAGGTTCAGCCTTGCTCAACAAAAAAGGTAACAACAGTTTAGATTGCTATTTTAAGCCCTTAACATCTATTAACAGGGTCGTAGCGAGAGGAGGCGATTGGTGTGAGGGTAGGGGATAAATGTTCTTAAGATACCAAAATTAAGCTTATATTTTCATTATTATTTATTTATGCCAACAAACTTACTGTTGGTGTTTTTAAACACACAAGCCGTGTGTGGGCAAAGTTTAAGAGGTTCAAATCCCAGTTGTGGCATTGAATTTTTAAGTTCCAGTTCTACCTCTTAAACTTTGCCCACACACGGCTTGTGTGTTTAAAAACACCAACAGTAAGTTTGTTGGCATAAATAAATAATAATTACCATGTGAAGGTTATTTAATCCTGGGATATAAAGTACTTGCAATAGTAAGTCACCATTGGGGTAATTGTCTCTGATGTGAGACTGCCTTTGTGGTTTACCAGGAGAAATACGAACTGGCTTGAGAATTTAATGTCATTCTGGCAGTTTGTCACAATAGCTCAGTGGTAGAGCGTCCGCCCGGCAAGCGGAAGGTCTGTGGTTCAAATCCCAGTTGTGGCATTGAATTTTTAAGTTCCAGTTCTACCTCTTATATTTTCATGTTCGAGGGTGGGTCAATAAGTAATGCCTCCTATTTTTTCCCTTAAATAAGTCAATTATATGAAAAATTTGAATTTGGCGCAATTCCTCAAACCTTCTTCTCCAATCCCCTGCAGTAGTAACTTGTGCGTTCAGTTTTTAGCAGTAGATCAGCAGATTTGCAAAAAAGCAGGAGATCTGCAAAATCAGTACACCTGGCAACCCTGACTGCAGGAGCTATGCTGTTCAACAGTTACATCGCTTTTGCTTTCTCTGCATCCACGTACTGAAAACTGATTCCTTTAAGCACAGACAGAAAATAGTCGCACAATGCGAGGTCCGACGAATGCGATGGCTGCTTCATCACTAGAACGTTGTTTTTCGCCAAGTAATTCTTCACGAATAGCGCGTTGTGAGATGGAGCAGCGCTCTGGTGGAGGATCCATGAGACTTACTTCCAAAAGTCTGGTCTCCGTCGCACAGGTTCACGATCTTTTAAACATTTTTGATAACAAGCCTGACTGTCAATCTGATGGGGCATTGTCCTGGTGGAGGACCCCGAGACATTTTTCTAAAAGTTTGGTCTCCGTTGTACATGTTCACGAAGGGTGTTCAAAACATTTTTATAATGAACCTGTCTGATCTGCAGGTCCCCAATTAATGTAAATCACTTCCTCCAGATATGGAAAAAAATCGTTTCCAATTTTTAACTGCTCATAAGTGTGTTCTTTTTTGTGGTCATTTGAGAGCTTTTCCAATGCACAAATTGTCGCTTAATCTCTGATCCTTTTTGAAAATCAAAGTTTCGTCGCACTAATTACTTTTTGTGGACAACGGAATTATTTTAAGTGCTTTTTAAAATGTCAACACGGCGAATGCTGTGCGGCTGTGAGCAGCAACCATTTGGACTCAACGTTTTTTCAGGCACAATTCTAACACTTTCCTTCTTAATGCTGGCAAACTGCCACCTTGAATGCCCAGTCGGCGGTCTCATGTTCTCTTCAGTTTTGTTGTGAATTTTGGATCGTCCCGTTTTCCTAATCCTACTTAAATTTCTTAAAGCACCCGAAAATTTGCATGTGAAATAATGGTCATCATAAAATTCTCTCAAGAATTTGCAAGTTCTTATGGCGGATTTTCTGTTTTGTAAGGACTTTGATGTTAACACTATGTTCTATGGGAAGTCGCACCGCAGTCTCGTGCAACCAAAATTCTCCTAGAGACAGAAATTCCGGTGGTAGCACTGGCTGCCGCGAGCCTATAGTTATAAAGTTTCACGAAATAAAGTATATGATAGATTTACATATGTAATTCATGAAAGGTAATGTAGATAAAGTGGACACCACACTATTTTGGGCGGTGCGCACCAGCAAGGTGCGGAGGAACTTGTTGATAACCCTTTACTTCAGCATTATTCCGACGGAGCTCGAGAAATATGATCGCTTATAACATTGGTGACAGATTAATCGTTGCACGTGAATGAACCTTTGTACAACGGTATCAATGTCCTACGCTGTACTCGTCCTCGAAGTCGCGGGAAATTAGTGAAAACTTAGGTCCGGTTTCTTCTTGCCATACCTAGTACATCCTACGTATTAGTAGTTTATTTCTTAGAAAGTTTATTTTCCGTTCAAATATTTGTTTATAAAACAGCTTAAATTTCTGTTTATAATACTAATTCAGAAACGGCTTAAGATATCTGTTGCAAAATCTGCAACAACGCTGTAGGATGTTCTAAAAATATTCAAATCATTATTCGTTTACTCTAGGTTTTGTATAGAGATCGATCCCCCAATACATGACTGAAATGGTCTCGACCTTTCGTCTTTGTTGGTATGTGTAAGATTTCGTTTCCATGGATTAGGCAGATTGCCTACTCCGCCTTCCTTTGTTCAGCTCCGTATCTTCCTTGGGCGTCCTATACCTGTTCTTCCTTGTGGTTTGCACTCGCGCATATTTTCAATGGTATTCTTTCGTCACGCACTCTAGTCAAATGTTTCCAGTCCTCTTTGGCCTCTTCGATTTTATAATTTATTTTATACATACCTAGTTCTCTTCGGGTATCCTCGTTGCGAAAGAAATCTCTTCTGGTACAACGTTTTACTCTTCTCAAAAATCTCATTTCTGCGGCTTGTAATTTACATCTATCTTTCTCATTTATAATCCAAGACTCACTACCTTACATCAATACTGGTACTGCCATTGTTTTATAAAATTTGAGTTTTGTTACTTTCCTGGTTTTACTTTGTAAGTTCTGGTTATTGTGCTGCATATATGTTTATTTTGCTTTCTGTGTCTTTATCGCTATCGAAACTTATGTTATAGCCCAAAAATGACATACTTCTTCCAATATTATTCTTTCTATGCTAATTTTGGATCGTTTAGGATATTTCCCTTTGTGTGCCATCACTTTGGATTTACTTGATATTTTCATGTTATAATTTTTTCCTATTACATTTAGTTTATGAACAGAACATTGTAGATGATTTTTTTTTATTTTATTTTTTTTTTTATACCTGGGTTTATATTATCTCTTTTCCACATTTTCACTAGATCATAAATGAACATAATGAAATGTCGGTGATACACTGCATCCTTGTTTAACTCCTCTATTTGTAGCAATTTCTTCTTTTTTAATGTTCCAGTATTTATAATTGCATTAGTTCATATATACAAACTCTTCATTACTTCAATTATGTGCGTGAGATAGCCTCTATCATTCATTATACCCCATAATTTATCTTTATCTACACAATCGAACGCTTTCTCGAAGTCTGTGAAAGCTATATGCGTTTCAAGATTGACTTCTCGTCGTTTTTCTAAAATCCTCTTTAGACCAAAAACATCGACAGCGCATGAATGACCCTTCCTAAAACCGTGTCTGTTCTTCAGCTAATAATACTTCTGCTACATTTTTAGACGGTTATTAAATTTTTGCATACACTTTTTACAATGTATTCAACAATGTTATGCCTCTGTAGTTCTTACAGTCATCTCTTCGATCTTTTTTGAAAAGTGGGACAATTTCTGCTGTTTTCCATGACTGAGGAATTTTAAAATACTATAGAATAGAACACAATACCATAAGCTTAAGAGGTACTCAATTTTTTCATGAAAATCCTCCCCAATCTAAACTACACAGTAAAAAGAAAAGAGTTGTAACATTTCATTTTCTTGAAAAAGGCTTTGATTTCACTGTACAACATGAAAAATGTCCTTTATATGAAAATATGTGTTTCTTGTACAAGTATGGCTGAAAATAACGAATCTCTAATTAGTTTTTGTCTACCACGCACCATTTCCCCAAAAATCCATATTTACTTGTTTACGTATTTTCATGATAAATTTGCGTCTTTGTTAATTTAAATCAATTTTTAATAACCTGCTTATTCTATTCAACATTTACACTGCAGGTATATATTAACACATATTAAACAATGGATGTCTATCAAACATTGACTGCCAGCTTGATCTTTCGACTATTTACTGTAAAATTTTGTTTATTTTCCGATGTTTCCTCTCTGAAGTGTTGCCGGCAGAATATTTTAGCGACGATCAGTTTTAAGTGTTTTAAGGACAAAATTGTATTACATTCAGTGAATTATAATGTCTCGTCACTGTTAAAATAAGCCGGACGTATTTTGTTATGTGTTTGGCGAATTTACATTGAAGACACAGCAATGCAGCTTGTCGCCATTGGTAACAAAGGCTTATGAACTGTACTTTGGGTGTATAGTTGAGGACCAGGATAAGTACTGGGCTCCACATATGTGCTGCAATTCATGTTCCAGGAATCTGAGACACTGGTTACAAGGAAAACGTGGTGCAATGAAATTTGGAGTACCTATGGTTTGGCGCGAGCCGAGAGATCACGTAATGGATTGTTGCTTTTGTTTGACAGATATCAAGGGATTCTCTTCGAAGTCTGAACATCGTACTCAGTATCCAAACTTACCCTCTGCTATTCGACCAGTTCCTCATTCTGGCAATCTTCCTATACCTACAGCTCCAGGTTCATATACCGCTGTTTCAGAGGAAGACATTAAATATGACACAAACCATCCAGATCGTTACTTCCAACCATCTACATCTATGACTTGTGCACATCATGAAATCACACAGAGAGAGCTTAGCGATCTTGTATGGGACTTGAAACTCTCTCAAACAGACTCAGAACTACTGGGTTCCAGGCTTCAAGGTTGGAATCTATTAGATAAGGATATGAAAATAAGTTCATTTAGAAGACGACAAAGCCATTTTGCTGAGAAAGAGGACATTGTATATTGCTGTAATGTGAGTGGCCTATTTCAGGCATTATAACATGTCCATAATCAGGCAGACTGGCGCTTGTTTATAGGCTCATCAAAACATAGTCTTAAAGCAGTGCTCCTCCATATAGGCAATGTTTGTCCGCCTGTTCCTGTAGCATATTCTACAAACACAAAGGAGATATGAGGTTATGCGCACCATACTGAATTTAATTGAATACACTACATTTAAATGGCACAACTGTGGCGATTTGAAAGTCATTGGGATATTAACAGGCATGCAACAAGGATACACTAAACTCTGCTGCTTCCTATGCGAATGGGATAGCCGTGACTGAAACAATCACTACACCCGTAAACAGTGGCCTCCAAGACAAAGCTTCATTCCTGGCACCAAAAATATAGCACATGAACCACTTGTGAATCCACTACGTGTCTTTCTTCCACCACTGCATATTAAACTCGGTTTAATGAATTTTTTTTTAAATATTTATTTAAGGTCGTTTTGACAGCACGCTCTTATCACGGCCATACATAGTAATACATTGTGGATATTAATTTACAATTATATGTGCATAAATTACATTATGTTGACATTTACAGTAAATTTGAAAGTTTTATGTTCTTCATAAACTGTAGAGTCTTGCTGATCATATTCGGTGTATTGACTGCATGATGAAGACTGGAAATGCCGGCTTGCTGTCTATATCTGCTGTATTGTGGGCAATCTATAAGGATGTGGTGGATGGTTAGAGGAATATCACAGCTGGCACAATTTGGAGGTTGGTCCTTGGTGAGAAGATGACTGTGTGTTAGTTTGGAGTGTCCAATTCTAAGCCGAGTGATGTTAACTTGATCTCTTCTTTTCAATCTTTGGAGATGCAGAAAAAGTTTTTTTACAGCCTGAGCGAGCTTCATGGAGTTTACTGCTAACTGATGAAAATGTCTGTATCCATTTTTGCATGAACATATGTTTAGTACCATTGATGACGTCTTGGTGTGGAGAAGCGATCGAGGCATCACTGAAGGGATGTTTAGCTGCCTCTTTTGCAGCTTCATCTGCAGTTTCATTACCTGTTATGCCAACGTGAGAGGGAGTCCATACAAAGGATACCTTTTCATCGGTCTTATGTATATTGTGACACAAAAGTCGAATTTCATGGATTAGTGCATGGTTTGGCT
Source organism: Tenodera sinensis (assembly GCA_030765045.1). NCBI lineage: Eukaryota > Metazoa > Arthropoda > Insecta > Mantodea > Mantidae > Tenodera > Tenodera sinensis. Next base: position 96,012,804 of record CM060968.1, on the reverse strand, counting down.
CGGAGTTTTGTATGGCAAGTAGTACACTTAAGGAATCGGTGAATATGGTATAGTGACTTTTAATGGATGAATTGATTATATATAGAAGTGCTTCCTTAATAGCGAATGCTTCACAGGAGAAAATGCTAAACAGGCGAGGTTAAATGTAGAACATTGTTTGATCAGGATACACAATTGCACATCCTCTTCCCTCTTTGGATGCTGATCCATCAGTGAAAATTGTCGTGTTAGAGTTATATTCATCCAGTAAACAACTCCACGTTTGTTTAAGGATACAGGAAGGAGTTTGAAGTTTCAAGTGAGATGAAAGGCTGGTATCAATTGGTGGACTTTGTATCTGCCAGTAGGGTGTGGAGCAATTAATATAGCTGGGTTGGATCATAGAAATTTTTAAATCTATTTGTTTCAAGTATTGGAGAATTCTAATGTGAAACGGACTTCTGTGTCGTTTTGTTTGCATCAGGCAAGCTTTCTGTAGTGGAAAAACATAGTTATGCATTTTATGACGTGGATGTGAGGCAATCTTTATGGCATATGTTACACTTAATAATCTTCTGCGAATATGTAGAGGCGGCTCATTTGCTTCCATTTGGAGGCTTAAGATTGGGCTGGTAACAAATGCCCCTAATGCCAACCTTAGGGCTGTAGTCTGAATGGAGTTCAGGGTTTTGAGAGTTGAACAGTTTGCGGAGTTGTACACAATAGCACCATAGTCCAGTTTGGATCTAATAAGAGCATTGTAGGTTTTGAGAAGTGTGAATAAATCAGCACCCCAATTTCTTGCGGCAAGAGTTTTGATAATGTTGAGTCGTTTTGTGCAAGCTTCTTTTACGGCTTTAACATGGGGTTTCCATGACAGTTTTTGATCGCAAATGACACCCAGAATTTTTGTGGTCGTAACTACGTTGAGTTTCTCTTCATTAAGATATAGTTCAAGGTCCTGTTCAGGAACTTGTCTTTTTGTGAAGGTGATACATTTAGTTTTGGTGCTGGAGAATTTGAAACCAGTAGTAGACGACCATTCTTGGAGATCATCTAAAGCTGACTGAAGTAGTTTTTGAGTGGTGATTATGTTTTTACCTTGGCAAAAAATTATGAGGTCGTCACCACAAAGGCACGCCTTGACTGGTGGGTGAATATATGTTGCAATATTGTTTATGGCTATAAGGAAAAGGGTCACGCTGATCACAGAGCCCTGAGGAACTCCATTTTTAATTTTAATTTCTTTGGAGAGTGTGCCGTTGGCTTTTACCCTGATGCTGCGATTATGAAGAAAATTGTAAATAAATGCTATCATTCTTCCTCTGATTTTGAAATCCAGCAGTGTCTTAATGTGCGGTTTATATGTCATGTCATATGCTTTTTCTACGTCTAAATGTATCATGGAGAGATGCTGTGATTTTGAGAATGGATTTAGGATATCTGTTTCAAGTATAATTAGGGTATCGGTGGTCGAATGGTGACGGCGAAAGCCGCTTTGAATTTTGGTGAAGAATTTCTGTTGTTCCAACATGTATTTTAATCTTCGGGTAATGATTTTCTCCATTAGTTTGCACATTGTATTTGTGAGAGCAATAGGTCTGAAGTTTTGTGGAAAGTAAAGGTCCTTGTTGGGTTTAGGTATCGGAACAACTGTTGCCAGGCGCCACTGATTAGGGAATGTTTTATTTGTCCAGATAAAGTTGTATATTTCATTAAGGTATGTAAGTCCTTCTAGAGGAAGTTGCTTTAACAGTTCATATGGTATGTTGTCAGGCCCTGAACTTTTTGATGTGCATAGCTGTAGTTCGTTCGTTAGTTCGTGGATAGTTAATTCTTCGTTGTAGCAATCTTCATAGTCCTCAGGTAGTGCAGCCAACCCTGATTCTAGTTTAGATGTTTTGTATTGACAAAACTTTTCGTTGTAGTTAGAATCGCTTGATATACTTGCGAAGGTATCTGCGAAAATATTTGCGATGTCGGTAGAAGAACTAGAATTTTTATTTTCCTCAGCATTCCAGATACTAGTTATATGAGGAAATCTGTATACACCACTTATTTTTTTAATTCTGTCCCAAACAACAGAGGAGGGAGTATTGTGGTTTAAAGAAGATAGAAAGGTTGACCAGCTTAGTTTTTTACTTTCCTTTATAACTTTGCGTGCTTTTGATCGAAGCTTCAGAAAATTAATTTTATTTTCCACGGATGGGTGTCTCTTATATTTGTAAAACGCTCTATGCTTGTTCTTAAGAGCAATTTTACAAGATTCGTTCCACCATGGTACACATCTATTAATATTAGATGCTGTGGTTTGGGGGACACTAGTTTCTGCAGATGCAACAATTAATGTTGTAATTTCAGCAATAATAGTATCGATTTCACCGGAAGAACGATCAGCGAGTGGAGGATTTTGCCGGATACCTTCTCTAATAAGATTTTGATACAGCGGCCAATTGGCTTTTTGAAATTTCCACTTAGTATTGAAGGTGTATGTGCTTTTGGAACTATTCAAAAAAATTGTTATTGGTGAATGGTCACTGCCCAATAAACATGAATAGACAGACCAATTAAGTAATTCATAAATTTCAGGTGAACAAATTGTTAAATCGATACTGCTTGATGTTTCATGAGCTAAGTTATAACGGGATGGTTCTTTGGAATTGAGCATAATTAAGTCAAAATCGTGTACTAATCGTTCTATTATCTTTCCTCTTCCGTCGGTATAACGACTTCCCCATAAGTTGTTGTGGCTCTTGAAATCTCCCAATAATATGAAGGATTTTGGTAGTTTATGGATTAATGAGAGAGCGAAGGCTTTCACGGCCGGAGTCAGTATAACTAGGAGTTATTTCCGGGCTGTTATGCCGTGGTCTGCTGGAGTTGAAGAACCCAGACGTTTCGTCCACATCTGCGGCGGACATCTTCAGTGGCGCGGTCGTAATCTCCTCGGAGAAGTTAGCGTATCGACATAAAACAGCAGAAACTGAAGTGATCCAATCAGGAGGCAACACCTTGAGCGAAGCCCGCCCCCTCCCACCGGCCGTGCGCCGCCCGAACCAATCAGCGGAGGCCACTAGAAGGATAAATACCGCAGCTCTGACAGTCCACACCTCAGACGCTACGCTAACTTCTCCGAGGAGATTACGACCGCGCCACTGAAGATGTCCGCCGCAGATGTGGACGAAACGTCTGGGTTCTTCAACTCCAGCAGACCACGGCATAACAGCCCGGAAATAACTCCTAGTTATGTTTATGGATTAAGTCAATTAAAACATCACTGTGGAGTGCATAGCTGTTTGGAATGTAGACATTACAGATGCAGATTGATGAGGGCAGATTTACTACAATGGCTACTGCTTCCAAGTCTGTGATTAGTGGGATTTCTCTGGTAGTGAAGTTATGTTTTACGTACGTTGCCAACCTCCGCTTGCATGAAGGGCGGTTGTACGATTTTTGTAGTATACTTTAAATTGTTTTAAATTGGAAACAAAAGTATTTTTAAAGTTTGTTTCTTGAAGGCAAATGACATCAGGCAGGTGGCGGTTTATTAGAAGTTGTAGGTATTCGATTTGTGGTTGAAAACCGTTAATATTCCACTGAATTATTGATGAGGCCATAGAGAAGAACAAAAAACATTTATAAGAAGCTTTATGATCATTATTGTGTAAGATATGAAAATTCATCGCTTGAATATTCCATTGCTCTGTTTGCAGCCTTAAGTATTTTTTTTACAATGCGCGTGCTTCTGTTTTTTATGCCACTATTAGGTAAGTGGGGGTATAGTTTTTGAATCGCACGAGCTAAGCCTTCTAGGTCGTTTGTATAGTAAGCTGCAACTGAGGATACATCGGCAACCCCTATTGTGTTCTCAAAGAAACTTAGTAGTTGTAAATAATTGATTGGAAAGGCACTTGGTTCGGCTTCCATTACCTGTTTTACTGGTTGAAGTACTGCGTCTAATGACGTTTGTGTTTCCTTTTTAGGCCTCTTAGATCGGTTAGGTTTAGATGTAGAAATCTGTTTATTTGCTTCAGATTGAATTGGAAGCTTCCGTTGTTCATCAGTCCCGGTAGTTTCATTGCTGGTTACTGAAATTGGTCTTTTAGATCTGTGAGGTTGGGTTTCCAAGTGAACAGGAGTTTCGGAGCTCTCTATCTGTGCAGAGAGACTAGATTCTGTGTTTGTTTAAGAGAGGTTAGAAGTAACTTGAATTTCATCTGGTCTGTCCACAGAATTTGTATCTTGGGTGCATCGGGAGGTGTTTTCCCTTACTGGAGATGAAGGTATGGATATGTTCTCGTCATCTATAGATTTTGATTTTGGTAATTTCTTGTTAAGAATGGGAAATTCAGAAGAATATAGATTTCCATCAGATGTGCTATAGGAGAGATCAGAAGGAGCACTTTCAGGTATTTGGTTGGTTTTAGGGCAGAACTTTGCTAAATGTCCCTCACTTTTACAAAGAAAGCAGGAAGGAATGTCAGACGAAAAGTAAATAAAGTAATTCGTCCCATCATGTTGAATTTGAAGAATTTCAGGAAGCTTGTCAAAGTCTTCATTGTGGACGAACACCTGTCTTCGAAAGCTTAATATGTGAGAAAATCCTGGGATTGATAAACCAGCTCTGATTGGCGATATTTTTGACATTACTCTTATGCCTAGTTTGCTTAATTCTTCTTCTATAGTGTAATTAGGGATAACCGGACATAAGTTGGACAGAATTATTCTTTTGTTCTTTGTTAGTAGGGGTCTGATTTCTAATAAGACATTATTGATGAGAATTTTGGAGTGCTTTGTGGTAATTTCTTCTGCATATTTTTCACTGGATAGGAAAATACACATTCTTCCGTTTGATATACGGGAAACATAGCGTATATTGCTTGGGTTAATAAGCTTCCCTAGCGCAAGCATGCAGTCTTTTATGGTAATGCCCTCATGAGATTCAATTACTATTGCCTGTTCTTTTGAAGGGTTTGACATAGCTATGTCGGAGTAGCTTGCTTTTGTAGATGGCACAATTTCATTAGTGGGAGATTTCTTTACTTCATTTGGATTTCTGTGTGTTTGGTTATTAGGAATATCATTATCAGTGTTCAGTGATGTCATCTTTACGTTGTTAGAACTATTAGTATAAGTAACGTTGTTAAATTCAGTATTCGTTACATTCAGGGTAGGACAGTCGATGTTAGCTGCATTTTCTTTCTTATGGTTAGTATGCCTACCTCGGCTAGAGGTGGCCATGCAAGCGATTCGCTTCTGTTTCTGTTATTTAGGTTATGCTAACACTAAAAAACAACAGAGTTGATTTTACAACTAAAATAAAATGAAGTAGAGGTAAGCCCCACTTCTACCTTTACTCACAGTTGCCTCACATACCTTGCAGCATCTTACTCAGTTGTTTTCACAGACGAAGTTTGATTTTGGATGATTACACCAAATTTATGTGCAGAGTAATAACTTCACTCGTGTAGCTTTCCTAGTGTCCACTAGAGGATGAATGAAAATTTTTGTAAAAGCTCTGGACAGAGAAAGAGTGGCTTTCTTGCATCTCAGGAACAAATTCAACCAATTAAGTGAGGCAAATGTAAAAGAAGGAGTTTTCATTGGTCCCCAAATTAAAGCAGTCATTAATGACGAAGAGTTTGAAAATAAACTGTCAGAGGAAGAAAAAGCAGCCTGGTTGGCATTTAAATCAGTGTGCTCACGTTTCCTTGGAAATGAGAAAGCTGAAAACTATGAAGATCTTGTCAGTGACATGGTAGAATGCTATCATGCTATAGAGTGCAATATGTCATTAAAACTACACTTTTTGGACTCACATCTGGACTTCCTTTCTCAAAACCTTGGCGCAATATGCGACGAGCATGGGGAAAGGTTCCACCAGGACATTTCTATATTTGAAAAGCGTTTCAGTGGACGATGGAATAGAAGTATAGTAGCTGAGTATTGTTGGTCTATTGTCAGGGACACACCAACAGATGCCTACAAGAGGAAACGATAAAAAAAATCATTTTAGTGTATATGTTTTCTGTACTCAAGCCTTGTGTTTCATTTCTGTGTAATCAATTTCTACAAATATCAAAAGTGGGTCTCCTACAAAAATGGTACGTGATGGACCATTATGGTTTTCAGATATGACTCAAGCACCTTTTATTTATACAGAATCACGCAGTTTCATCTAAAGGACAGAAACAACGTTCAAATGTGTTGTGTCCTTATAATTATAAGATATCTGCATGACTCAAAATGTTTATCTTGAATTTTCTGTGAATAGTCTACGAGATTCTCTTCGTTCTAAAAGAATAAAATTACTACAAAAAATGAAAATCTCGTTGAAACAATTTTTTGTGGCATCAACCATTTCCAACATATTCTTTGTTCTTGGTTTGAATTTATATTCCAAAATGTGTTTTGTCAACATCCTTTTGTTTCTCATTACTGCAAAGAGTATGGAATTTCAAAGCCAGCACATGAAAACCTGCTTTTTAGAGATCCCACTATCATTTCAGCCCCTGTATCCCTCTTGTACCTATAAAGAAAAGTGCACGGGAATCATTTCTGCAAATTTTTATCTCGATTAGCACGAAATAAAATTATAAGCTCTTTTAGGAACAATTTATATAAACATAAATAACATTAGGTTGTGAAATTCTTGTGAACGTAACACATGCAGTTTTAAAATGAATTTATTTTAAAGAACACTTTTGCAAAAGAATTTCAAATATCCCTTGCATTCCCAGTTCATGGTTCTAGAATGTAAAGTATAAAAACGCCAACTTTTTAATTCTTAATGGGAGCATATACAGAGATCCAAATATATGTGAACCGCTACGCGGTGTTTTTCCGCTGCGAAAGCGGAAATATAATAGCAGCAGCTGATATACACAAGGTCACGAACATCACTTGTTTTTCTCGGCTCTGCTCACAATCAGTATTGAGTTGACGCGATATCGTGTGGCTGCATTATTACCAGTGTGCTTTATTATTTAGTCCTGTACTTAGTCACAAAGTGTATTATGGCTAAGCATCTGTTTTCTACTGAACAGCATGTATCTATTATAATTTTTTTTCGAGTCAACAGTTGTCGCCCGTACACACGTGAATACATTTTCCCCCTTTTTTTTTTTTTAGAGAATTAACCGACAGGAAGCGTGATTTTGCTTTTTTTCAACAACACTCTGCAACACCCAATCTTTCGATGAGAACAATTGAAAATGTGTTTCAGGACAGGACAGAATTATTAGTAGAAATATGTGGCCCCCTCGGTCCCCCGACCTAACCCCCTGCAATTTCCATCTCTGGGGTAACTTAAAGCATAAAGTGTACAAGACAAACCTACATACCCTGGAAGAATTAAAACAAAATATCTGCCAGGAAATTGCCAGCACTTCTCAACTACGGCGAGTGATGGAAGTTTCCCAAAGAGGTGCCAAAAATGTATGGACAACGACGGTGGACAGTTTCAGCATCTGCTATAATTATATTGGTATGTAAAGTCTTTAAAAGTAGTTTTAAAAATGCTGTACGGTTTTATCCGTCCAACGGCAGTCGGATTCGACGAGCGCAGAGGACCCGTACAGACAAAACACAGCGCAGCGGGTTCACACCCCTTTGGATCACCCGCTATAAGGAGCTCTAATAGTACATGATATATTATAAGTAGGGCTAGGAAGTTCATCCATTTGCATGTTTTTTCATAGGGGTTTAAAATGTATGCTTTTACATTATGTGCACGAATTATGGAATTTTCAGTTATTTGGACATGATTTTATGGTGCATATAACTGCATATTTTCCTGATTTTTTATAAATGCATAATATTTCAATATTATAGCCCTTATATTGCATATTTTAATGAGTTTTATGGTTTTTTGTTATTGTTTTCCGTCTGGATAATTTTTTTTTTTTTTTCGTATTAGTAATATTGCATATGATGATACAACTGACGAAGATTTCAATATTATAGCCTTATATTGCATATTTCAGTTATTTTTATTGTTTTTATTATTTTTTCCATCTGTATAATATTTTTCACATTGGTAGTATTGCACATGATAATGCAATACGCGAGGTGACGAGAGCTAATGCTGAGTCATGTTGTCATGCAGTGAATCCCCTGTTTCCATCCTTTCATTATATATATATATATATATATATATATATGTTTAAATGTTTATATGTTTTCAAGTTGATTAGTATATCTAAGTTGGCGTGGCACACACAACCCATACGTGTGTATTTTTCCGTGAACGAGGGCGTAACGCAGAGTGGGCAAATATGCTGGAACTGAGTTCAAATGCTTTCTGCAAGGCTAATGAAGTCACACCATCTATACAGCAGGTAACACTCTTAGATGTGAACACGCGGAAACAAAAAGATTACAGAGTTGTTCTTTCGCAGCGTAGTTACAACCATTCAAAAACATCGGGTATTAAAAATGTGGTTTGTTGAAAAACTGTTAGACCAAGAGGGAAAAAATACTAACACACCGAAGTACGAGATGCATATAATATTATGGTAGCATCATTTATCAACACATATGGATCTATACCTCTAACATCCTGTATGTATGGGCTAAGTGACCAGTTACCACATTGGTCTTAAAATGTGTGTGCGTGTGCGCGCGTGTATGCGTTAGCGACATACATATATGTAGCTATGCTCTTCATCGCACTTAACTTCTGTCACTGAAGAAATACTGCTTAAGTGACAGGTGTGAATTATATAGAATAGGCAAACACCCAAAGTTAAAACTTAAATTTAAAATACACAAATGGTATATTCTTAATATGTCAGAAGCAAAGAGTTCCCATTAGTTATGTTGCACTTGCTTTGTACTTAATTGCTATTTATGGAGGGGAAGCAGCTATAATTAACACAAGCACGAAAAAACCGCTTTTACGGAGTTTCACTGGTTTAGATGAAAAAATTTGGTAATATTTATTACTACCGCACTTCAAATTGCAAGCTTACCACTGCAACAAAAATATAAAAATTAAAAATATCACCGAGTGTTGTTTCAACAATACTGTGGCACAGAGAGGTCGTTCTGGGTGGCTCAGTTATATTAATTTTTTATAGATTTGCAAGTTCAAGGAAGGCACAATTTAAGCTTGCAGATGGGACAGGATGATTCGTAGCCCCCCCCCCCCCCCGGCTCCCACCATTGACAGCTTTACCTTTGGAATACTTGTTCATGACAATGATGTTCATTTTCTTAATGCTTGTGCCATTCTTTGGGTCTTTAAATTAACATATATTCACAATCTCTTTCACATTTCCAGACGCTAGGCAGAATAGAAAAAAAATCCTAGCTAAAGAAAAATTCCCACCCTTTAGTCACAAATCGAACCTGGGAACCCGGAATTTGAGGCTAGCACGGTGGTTAAATTTTTGATCTCTCCGAGTTTGTTAACTTCCATCTTCCCGTACATGCAATTAATTTAATTAAGGATTAATTTAATGACCAGGGTTAGGATTTTTAGGTGCAAATTTCAGATGAAAAAAGGAAGGGAAAAGTTGCTTAAATACGCTACAAAAAAGGGGGGGGGACAAAAAGGTACTGGTTTATTCAACTAATTCAACAATCTTTTTCCTTTATTCTAATTTATTGAATTATAAACAAATACATCAAATTATCACTCATCAGAAGAAGAAAAACACATGAAGTTGATATACTTCAAGACATTAAGCATCTCTACATTTTTAAAAGTAAGTCTTTCCATTAGAAGATAGAATGTATTTGTAGATGCTAAAGCTTCTTTCGACATCCACAGAAACCAGTGGGACAAATCTTGAATTCACTCGGAATGACAGTTCTACATATGTGGCGAAATCCTCAATGTCCGGATTCTTTTGAAGCCTAAACTCAAGTTTGTCTTTGGCAAAGCCATCTAACTGCTCTCTCACGGAAGTAAACACATCCCACTGTTTCTCCTTTTCCAAACCTTGTTTTTAGAATAGTTTAATAGCTTCGGTCAGGTAGTTGTAACTATGGACACAATATAGTTCTATCTGCAAATTGTGTATTTTCTCCGGTAACGGAAGTTGCTGTACTTGGAAATTGCACCTGCGTCGGATGGATCCCAAGAAAGCACAAACTCTTTAATGATGTCAAAATTCTCACACAACATAACAGGACACTCGATCAAAGATCCCCAGCGAATAATGACCGGGAAACTTGGAAGGGGCAGGCCAGTGCTTTCCTTGTAGATCATAACATGATTCGGAGCTTTCAGCAGAATCTTCATGTGACAGAGATGAATTACTTTACTACATTCGTTCCTTATGGATTCACAAACCCTGTGAAGGGCATGAACCAAGAATGTTATACATGCTTCAACTTAGGAAATAAAGGCTTCAATTGGTTAACAGCTGAAACCATGTACGGAGCCTAGTACGTAACCACAAGAAGTTTTTCAAACTCGATACCAGCAGGTCAGAGTTTTTGACAAAAGTCCATAGTTAATTGCATTACTGTACTGTGTGCCAAGGACAAGAAGGCAAGTCTTAGGAATGTGTAGCGTAATCATTTTGTGCTTCCCGCACGGTGTTTATGCCTAGTTTCTGAGTATGACAAGAATGCTAGGCTCGTTTAAAATACACAATGTTGTCACATTACTCACCCATAGCTAGAAATATGCACTCTCATACACTCATTTCCTGGTAAACAGGTCTGCTATCGGAGTAGATACACAGTTCAAGCCCCCTCTGCCCTTCATTCCCCTCTAGCCTTCTTGTCGTGGGCATACAGTACTGGCATTGGCTTTCTATAGCTCATACATTTTTAACAACATGGGCTTAACTTTCTCCCCTGCTAAGGGAAGAACTAAAATGTTCAAAACATATCGTTCCATTGAGTGTATGTTTTCATCCACAATGATTCCTACACCGCAATCAAACATTTTCTCCTTGATTCTTTGTATGGTTTCTTGGTAAACAGGTTCCATGTAGTTTTGTCTTAAAGTACTCTCATTCGGCATTGACATCTTAGTGTATTTTTCAAGAAATCCCTTGAAGGCTGGATGGTTCTCCTTATTGAGAGGAATTCCTGCTTGTGTAAGAGCTGCACACAACTCAATGTTGATTTCCTTAAAATGTTGGCCCTTTGAAGAACTCTGTTGAAACCCATTTCGTAATAGAGGCTGCCGCGATTTGTTTGTCTGAAGAGTCTTGTTCATTTGGTGTTTAAAGCTGGAAATGTGCTGTTTGATGCGATCTCGCTGGTGTTTTTCATCTAACGAAATTCCTGAATCGCAAATAGTACATCGAATAACAGTTCCATCTGTGTCTATGAAATCTTGTTTGAATTCATGAGCCAGAACAATAAGTCGAGCACTAGACACCTTTGGCATGGCAAAATCTAGTAATACACTCGTTTAGTGATGTAACAAAGGACTAATATCAGTTCACTTGTTAACTCAATGTGATTATTAAACAACTCATTCACTTGCTGTCCTCGCTCTTATATGACACCGCGACAATTACTAGAATGTTCTCATTCATGCTGGGACTGCAGTCTCAGTGATTTCTAGTAGCTTCGAGCAGAACCCAGAGTCAATTCCTGGAACTGCGCGTGTGTGGTTACTGCTGTCTCTGCGTTACCTTGGAATCCGTGCGAACAGATGACGTCTATCACAGTAACAAACTCACATTCACGAACAGCAGGCTACTGATTTTGGTGAAATTAAAAGGATGGAATGATACACAATGACAATGAGTCATTCTCAGTTGTATTATTGGGGGCTGCTTTATAGCGGTAAAGCAAGAGAAAGAGGATTTGTCCAACACAATTAATTTCCATTGTTGTAGGTGTACTTTCAACTCCCGAATAGCTTACATTTACCCTAAGAAAAAAGATGCGCACCTAAAAATTCTAACCCTATTAATAACATTCACCATTCCACAAAACTCTCAAAGGGATTATACGATAAATGCAGTTGAATTTTGCTTTCTAAAACTGTTCGAAGCTTTGAATGTATACCTAGTATAGTACAGCAGTACAACACCTAATATAATGTATTTTACTTTAATATTGCTAATGCACCTCCTTTCTCATAAAACAGATGATTATGATGGTCATCAGCTTCCAAAAAATTGCAAAACGTGATGGATGTCGAGATACAGAAAGGGAGGAGGGGAGGGGAATAGCAAAATACAATACAGAGCTATAGGCGCTGTGCTGTGTTGTCCATATTTGTGAACAGAATGATTTTCTTGAAAATATCTTCTCTATTCCTAACACAATAATAATCATTATCACCTTTACCTGATTACCCCCTCCCCATATGTAGGACTTACAACCCCTAGGACTTACAAGCCAGTGCCTAGTAGCACAGGAACCTATGGATCGGACAGTGAAGACCTGGAAGCGGATGGCCAGCCAAGCACCAGGTATGATAGGGATGAAGAGGATGATATGAAATGCAGGTAAAATCGATGAATGGAAAGGTGATTATGGGGCAATTGGTGGAATGAGTGGCGGGGGAACCCGGAGAAAACCCCCCCAGACGCCGCTTCGCCCACCACGAATAACACATCCCTGGGATCGAACCCGGACCGCCTAGGTGGTAGATGAACGGTCTAACCGCTCAGCCACGGCGGCGCCTAAAAACACATCAATGGATGAAAATCATGTGAGAAAATGTCTTCCATAGCTGCTAAGGTATGTTGACTACTCTGAAAAATGGAAATAACTTTTACTTTCACTCCTATGTAGAGGAAGTACTGCATTCCATTATCCCATCCCACAATTTGATACCAAGATTTCACTGGAAATACATTTTGAGGGTCTCTGAATTTAGAAAAGTGAGAAGAGAGAGAGAGAGAGAGAGTGTGTGTGTGTGTGTGTGTGTGTGTGTGTGTGTGCGCGCAGCATAAGTTAGAAATGAAATGTCAGCTAAATACCAAACCCTCCCTATAATGCGGCATGGAGATTTTCACAAAAATCCCTCCGCCCCAAACCATGCTATACATGGAACATTTTTATTGTGTATTTTCTCAAAGATGCACCTAGTGATCACAATGCCGATTCTCGTAGCCGTGGTCGCTAGAGCGTGTATCTGGCGCTCCGCCGCGTAGATGGTTGCGGGTTCGAGTCTGCCTCGGGCATGCGTGTTTGTGTATGAGTACGTATGTCTGGAGGTATGAGTGAGAATAAATGAGTGTGCGTGAATGTAATAGAAATATACTTCACCGGGATGGCTAAATGAATCTTGACTCCAAAGCGAAATAAATTTTAAAAAATGATCACAGCATGTGTTTAAGATAAATGTATGATAACTAAAATGTATATCCTGAATTTCCAGATAATAGCTAGCCAAGGCTTCTTCATTCTGAATAACTGTTGCATACAATGAAAAAAGTGAACCTACTGACAGAGAAGCAACAGACTAAATCAACAAATATAATAAATATTTAGAGACTAAGCTTCACTTATTTTTGGTGTGAATAAACAAATCACAAAACCTTGGTTTGTCTTTAATATTCACAACTTACACCAATGATGAGTGAAGCATAGTATCTAAATATATTTATTATAAATGTATTTGTTGAACTTTTGTGTAGTTTATAAACTGTAAAAGATACACAAAAATGAAAATCTGAAAAGCACATAATTCATGTCAACATCTTGTGACGTTTCCCACCATTGACTAGATATTCTGTTTTGGTTTGATATTTCATATACTTCATAGTTTCTTTCATGCGGTAAGTTGCCTTTCTTTTTCTTGTGGTCATGCGTAGTGCACATGAATTTCAAAGTAATCACATAGCAATACACTTTTTAAAAAATCTGACTATGTCTTTAGCCTACAATATTATTCTTATAGCTATGTGTAAATGTGTCATGAATAAAAAGAAGTAAATCCAAAAACATGTGAGTAGAGAAGGCCATGTGAATGCAACTCATTCAATTTTTCTTCTAGATCACTTCACCAAATACTGTGATCTGATTTTCTCTTTATAAATCCAAACTGTTTTTCTAAGTCATATTAAATGTCAGTACTTATATCCTATAACCAAAAAGTCAAATAACATGATGGAATACATTATACCCTATTACCAAAAGACTAAAATCTTAGTATTTACTGATGATAAGATAAGAGAAACACATGAGCACACTATTGCTTGCAGGCTTTCAGTGTATCACGTTATGTTGCAATTAAATCATCTGAACTATTTTCAAAGAAAACATTGCACATTTCTTGCGTTTTAAAATGTAATACAAATTGCATAATACAAAAATACTGAGCATGAGTTATAATTGATTTGTATCTGTATTTAATTGTAACTTCTAAGTACAATAAATAAAATGTATTAAATAGGCACATATATGCCTTATTTTTAAATAGCTGAAAGGTAAAAGGGGAATAGAGACTTTCATATCCTGTAAAATATAAGATAGTGATAACCTTACACTACTTGTTCTGCAGCACCAATTTATGAGAAAAATGGACAGCATCATTAAATAGGTATAATCGGTATCGCCTAAATTGCAAATAAACATATGAATATACACATAATACTCTGAAATAATGTACAATGCTTAATATTTTCGTAAGACCTAATTACTTGTACTGTATAGAATTGCAGTCCTCACTTATTTTACTGACACTACAGCCCTGTGTAAATCAAAAAATGGTTTGACATTAATATTAATTGCAAATTTGACAAATATATTTAAGAAAAGAACTGGTAGTATTTAGCTTATTAGACGAGACTGAAAAATACAGGACAATTTGGAGAGAGCATGAAGAGAGAATGAAGGACTCACGTACACCTAACATGATACTCAAGTACAAACCAAGAGGCAAACGGGATGTGGACGCTGAAGAAGAGATGGAGAGACCAAGTAGTATGAAGGCAGAACAAACCATAATGTTTATACCTTGATGATGATGATGATGATGATGATGACAAATATATTTAAAATTCATTTATGTTTAGAAACCACATTAGACACTACACTGATATGCTACCAGTAACATATGTCAACTTGCACAGTGAAGCTGAGATGTGAAAGATGTGAACCAGCGTGTTCAAATCCCGGCTATGGCATTAATATTCCAGTCTGATTCTACTTTTCCAATCATTGTTCTACACACAGTATGAAAGAACAATTAATTGCCATTGATTCACCTCATATGAGGGTGGATCAGAAAGTAACGCACAAACATTTTTTCCCCATCTTGGTATTGCACTGGGATGTTGAAATTTCACCAAGATATAGTTCCAACTTTTCATTATAGATGCTATTTGTTTTTCGTGTGCAACTCTAGCCAGAGAAGCATGAGCTATGCAAAAAAGATAGCATATGTATTACTGTCATGAACTTGCGAAGAGCATCGAAGTGTAGTGCAATTTTTGTGAGCTAAAGGGCATAATCCAAGTGAAATTTACAGAAACATGCATGGAACGACTGTATGGACTGAGCAATGTTTCCAGCTGGTGTGCATTCTTCAAAGATGGCTGTGATAAACTTTGTGACTCGCCACCTTCCGAATGACTGGCAACAGCTGACATTGAGATGGCAATTTTGAAAGTTAACTACAGATGCATACACCATACAGTGCAGATCTTGCATTGTCAGACTTTTCATCTGTTTGGTCCCATGAAGTAATTCCTGGCCATTCAACGCTTTGCGACAGATGCAGAAGTGAAATCAGCAATCCACAGATGGCCATGCTCCAACAGAACTTACTTCTATAAACCAGGTATAATGACACTAGTATCACAATAACAGAAAAGTGTTGAGCAAGTGTTTGAGAAAGTTGAGCTATAGAAAAGGGCTAAAAGATAGTTCATTAGTGCATTTGTGTTGTTTTGTTTTCTTACCCATTAAACTTTTTGTTAAAAAAAATTATTGTGCATTACTTTTCAATCAACCCTGGTAGTTGGTTAAAGTATGAAACCTGGGACTTGATAGTGCTTAGTCATTGTTAAGTTGTCATTAGGGTATGTTATATCATATGAATTTGAAATCCTCTGTGGTTTACTGGAAAAAATGTGAGTCAGTTTCAGAATTTAATGCCGCACATTGCCACATTGTAGCTCAGTGATTACGGCAACTGGACGGAGACCAGAAGATCCGCAGTACAAATCCTGGCTATGGCATTGAATTTTTCAGTTTCAATCCACCTTTCCAATCTTCATCTTACGTAGGATTATCATAAAAGAACAATTAAATTGTCATTGAGATGTGAAACTTTACACTCAATTCTGTACAAGTTCAAAGTACCTAGTACGCGTTATGTTTTGTACACAAAGTACAATGACTCAAAATATGTATATTACTTTATGAGTTCTATATATAACTGTATTAGATCATTTAAAATAAATCATTAAGGATTGTTCTCCAGAACAAGAACTCCAACTCATACATAACATAGAAAGATTCCAAATATAATCCTCCATAACAAAAAAATAAAGAAGGTTATTGAAGAAGAAAGACTGGATGAGAATGAATACCTACTTATAGAAACTGTAACAATATAAAATACAACAATATATTGAGTAAAGCTAATGTTTATTCCAAACTTTGCACTTTTTTTATGCGCATTCATTGGAGTAGAGAAAAGACTGATAGCCCCAAACTAGCAGCATGTTCTTAAAATTAACCAAATATGATGCTTACACTATTTAGGCATATGACATTTCATTTTTCTTTCACACAGCAATGAGTACTAAATGGTTATCTTATCAATATATACTTGGCATGTCTTAAAATCCAGAATGGCTTCTAAGCTGCTCCTCTAAAGTGATTCTTTATCCACTTTCTCATCTCGGCAATTTTACCACCAATTAATTTATAAATAACCTAAAATGACTTGTTTTGTTGACATGTGCCTGAGTAGCTGGAATAAAGTTAATAATATTAATATTAAATAATACTTAAAACCTTAAGTTATGAGTTCAGAGGAAGTCATAATTAATTAAATACTGCAACTAAAATGCAGCCTTTAAGGTTATAATACTCTATCAGCGGCTGAACTGTAAGTATAGTTTGTAGATATGAACCCTGTACTTTAAAAAGCTCTAAAGTGGACTGAAAGTTGTCCTTAGCCCATTAAAAACGACTACGACATATGTATAAGTATGAAGATATGCAATAACAGCATACAAACATAACCTAAAAGGTATATCACTAATAGCACATGAAACTGTAAACTACCTTCAAGACACCTGAGAATTCGTTTATCTTACCGATTTTTCGATTATTCCTACTGCACTTGGTAAACGGCCGAAATAACATGCACTATAATATTCGCACACATTTATATCGCTGTCAACAACACCCACACTCTTATAACTATTGCAAACCTTGCCAACAAAAATACCTGATCCTTATACTATTGTCACTTAACCAAATGTTATTTTACGTTTAATAGGAATGACAGATTTCACTGTAGTACGTTTAATTTATTTTAAATTCAATCCACGCACTTAAAAAGCTGCAACTTAAAATTTTGAAGCACATACACATATATCAAATTTAAATTTCGAATACTTATGGTGGTAGACACCTTACATCTCCCACCTTATCCAAACATGGAGAATTGCCGCTAACCTTCAAAATCTCTTTCATGCAATTGACCATGTGCTTTGCACGTGGACATTAATTTAGGAACGGAACTGCTGACATCCACAAATCATCTCTCACTACTGGGATGCATTACTTTTATTTTCTCTGCTGCTGCTTACCAATTATGAGTAGAAAAAGAATTGTATTCCACCTCCAAATTAGATATCAATATTTCATCAGAATTCATGTTTTGAGGCCCCCTGAACTAAAAGAAAAGTCTTTTATTAAAGTTCCGAATGACTAACGGAACGTTCATAAGCTGTAACGCGCAAGTATAAGGTATATATGCAATTAAAAAGTATGATGAAATATACTGAGGACCCTAAGCCACAAAATATGGCCGGGGAAGTTCTTATAGCAGAGGAGTGTAGCACTACCGCATCAAAACAATGGGGAAGCATAGCACAAATATCAGTGTAGTAAAACCCAATGTTCGCCAACTGCTCCTTATTAAGTCATGGTTAATATGCATCTGCCCCGAAATAACTGTCTACCATACTGAGCTTTTTTTATACACATATAGTGCCTGCAAACAGTGCAACTCAAAAACAAAAAGTCAGTTTAGTACATGGGCGTCGCGAACGGGGGGCAAGGGGGGGCCGCGGCCCCTCCTTGGAAGTTGGTGAACTTAATGTGCAATCAATTACTGACTATTAAACTATTATTTTAATTATGAACAATTGTTATTTAGCACAAATCAATACGATTATCTGCAACAAATATGAATTTTGACAATAACATAATGAATTAATAATATCTGATTGCAAACTTCCAACATGTGGCGCCTCCCTGGAAAAAAGTCTGCCGACGCTCATGGTTTAGTATCAAACTTGGTATTTAAGTTCAGCATCTTCTAAGGATACAAGACAAATATTTTCAACAATTCTGATTAAAATACTATATGTTTAAGCTATTGCATAACAAATAAAATGTGTACCTTAAATTTTCTAGGAACAGCCTGTAAAGTTCTCATTCTAAACAAATTTTATATAACTTGTAAATTGTAATATATAAGGGAAAAAATGTAGATCTTGTAACTCAATTTATGTAATATATTTTATGGCATTAACCATTTGCTAGATATTGTTTACTACTAGTTTGAATTGTCAAGTACCAATACTTTTTTCAACTGCTGAGTCACTGTTTATTTTTTTCCTCATAATCTTGCAAAGAGAACAGAATCTCTGAACACTCGCATAGCATTGCACTTTAGCAGATTTTACTATTGCTTAAGCCAGGGGTGGGAAGCAAGGCACTCAAAGTGTGAATTTACCATTCCTCTCGTCCCCACTACATTGTTTCAACAATCAGATACAGCCAGCTAAACCGGTTGTTTCTGGCTATAGTCGCATGGCAGTATAAACAGAACAGTGACGCCTGCACATGTAGCATGAGTGAACAACAAAGGTTTAATCGGGACTGGAAGAACAAGTACTTTTTGTTGCCCAAGATGAACTGCAATTGGAATTAACCTTCAAAGCAACACATTTCGCAATTCAGGAAAACTTGGTTTGGATTTGCGCACATCACTGCCGAAAAGATTTCCCAAGTTGCACCTTTTTACAAGCAAATTACTGACCATGTTTGGTACTACTTATCAGTGTGAACAACAGTTTTGGCATATTGACATTGAACAAGAGCCTGCTACGGATAAACATTTTCAGTGTATTCTACTTTTAAGCTCATCTAGTTTGCAGCCAGACACTGAAACGCTAATATTTAAAAAGAAACCAGCAAGGATACCAACCGTGTAAACTAGGGAAGCATCATTATGACTATGCCACTAATAAATTGTACATTGCAAAAAATTTGAATACACTTTTCATATAAATTATATTTATTTTTGAAAATACAGTATAGAAACCATTAAATGTCTAGTAGTATAAGGGAACTGCATAACAACTATTGTATAACAAAACAAAGGTAATAAACATGTTAATTCTATAGAATTGCTTTTGTCAACTTAAGGTTTGGCTAGAGCTACTACACCAGTAATGTGGTGAGAGAACTGTTTCTCACACAATGCCCATATGAGCCGCCTAGCATTGTATCTATGTGCTTCACACATATTCTCTATTGCTTTCCTACCCAATTCTTGAGTTCAAAAGTATGCATTTGATCATGTCACAAAAGACGTTTCACCTGAAACCCGAATGGCCACGACTGTGCCACACACCCCACTCTCTGTTTACCTGCCGCATAGAAGGAAACAGGGGGAGGTGATTGTAGGAGTAAAGCATTTCACACTTCCAGTGCTCATGTTGCCAGCCCTAACTTAAGCCTACCTTATTTCCCTTGTATTTACATCAAAATGGGCAATAAAACCATTGCCCAATATCCATCTTCTCAGGGTAAGGGAAAACCCTGGAAAAAACCTTATCAAGGTAACTTACTCTATCCAAGACTCAGATTTTTTATTTCAGAATGTACAGAACTTCTATGTGTATGTAAATGTCCAAGAAAAATGTTTACATTTTCGATAAAGCTTCACATTCATTCATATGGTGATGGAAGTACTGCAATCAAACCAAAATTTGAGCAGTAAGAATTCATTGGAAGCACACGTCTTGAGGAGGCGGCGCCGTGGCCGAGCGGTTAGCACGCTCGCCTACCACCTAGGCGGCCCGGGTTCGATCCCAGGGACCCGCATGTGGTATTCGTGGTGGACGAAGCGGCGTTAGGGCGGGTTTTCTGCGGGTACTCCGGTTTCCCCCGCCATTTCATTCCACCGGTGCTCCATCTTCATGTATCATCAGTGTCACCGCCTGCGGTGCCGTAGTAGTAAAAGCGGGCGTTAAACACTACAACAACAACAACGTCTTGAGGTCCCTAAATCTACCACCTGCCAAAAAAAAGTATTTTTGAGTGTGCATGAAAAAAACAAAGAAAAACTTGTTCTGATGGAAACAAAAATTATGCCCAAGTTTGATAAACTCACTTCTTAATTTAAATGCATCCTATTTCATTCTAAATATAGAACGTGTTACATTCACAAGGCTGTCTGTCCATTTCTTCTTCTTCTACTTCTTTTCCTTATTACCCTCCCCTTACGTAGGACTTACACCCCTAGGACTTATAAGCCAGTGCCTAGGGTCAGACACCTGTCGGGGAACAGAGGAACCTCTGGACCGGACAGAGTGAAGACCTGGAAGCAGGTGGTCAGCCAAGCACCAGGTATGATAGTGAAGAATAGGATGATATGAAATGCAGACAAAATCGATTAATGGAAAGCTGAGTATGGAGCAATAGGTGGAATGAGTGGCGGGGGAAACTGGAGAAAACCCACCCAGACGCTGCTTTGTCCACCACAAATGTCCCTGGGATCGAACCCGGGCATCCATGTTTCAAAAACTTAATTCTTCTATCTACTTCATGTTGAGACAAGTATTTGCAGAAGTAGTTTCATTCCACTTTCTTTCTTTGAAGAGAAATCTATAGTTAATCTACCATTTTATGCAGCTAAAAGATTAGTCAACTCTGAATTCAAAAAAATTATTGAAAAATATTACTATGAAAAATCAAAAAATAAAAGATGGGAACTACCAAACATTCAAACAGCAATTCCTGAGTATCCTTGAAAAACAGCAGTTGCAACCTTCAGGTTGATCACAGGACATGATTGTCTGGCAAAACATTTAAACAGAATTGGGATATATTCTTCACCACTCTATCCTCTATGTGATCTGCAAGAGGAAATGGATCGGGACCACCTTCAGATATGCCCGGCCACTTCTAATGCCCCATCCATCAGTGAAAAATATTGGAGAGCAAGAGGATTAATGATTTCATTGTCAGAAATCCAGCATTAGCTAACAACAACAACAACTTTCTTTCTTTCTTTCTTTCTTTTTTTTTTTTTTTTTTTTTTTTTTTTTTTTTTTTAAGATTTTATGTCCTTTAACCTGTAGGTCATATTGGATGGTGAATGAAATGGATCAAATGAAGCTCAAATGAACCCAGGGTCCATAGTGCTTAGTTACCCAACAATCAACTTTCAGGATAAGGGAAACCCCTAGAAAACATCTTACCCAAGTAACTTATCCCAACAAGATTCAAATTCAGGAACTCTTGAATGTGAGACAGACATGCTATCCCCACACCATAGATGTTAACCAAACTTTTTTAAAATGCATGTCATTATATGCTATAGTTAATCTACCATTTTATGCAGCTAAAAGATTAGTTAACTCTGAATTCAAAAACATTATTGCAAAATATTACTATGAAAAATCAAAAAATAAAAGATGGGAACTACCAAACATTCAAACAGTAATTCCTGAATATCCTCGAAAAACAGCAGTTGCAACCTTCAGGTTGATTACAGGACATGATTGTCTGGCAAAACATTTAAACAGAATTGGGATATATTCTTCAACAGTCTGTCCTCTATGTGATCTGCAAAAGGAAATGGACCAAGATCACCTTCAAATACGCCCGACCACTTCTAGCGTCCCATCCATCAGCGAAAAATATTCGAGAGCAAGAGGATTAATGACTTCATTGTCAGAAATCCAGCATTAGCTAACAACATATGCTGAGCTTTGAAATTCCAGTATATGCCAATAGCAATAGTAACAATATCTCAGACTTGAAGACCTGTGAAGCATTAAGATCAGAAGAAACTACAGTTCAAAAGTATTGGAAGGCACGAATGCTAATGGCTTCATTGCCAGATGCAAGGCACTAGAAAACAACAACAACAACAATATCTCAGATGCTTGGTTGGTACCATAAACATTTTTTTCGCATAAACTGGTTTTTACAAAATATGTACAGCAGATCAAAGTGAATTTTTCATCACATACTTCTGGACAGATCAAAATTATGTCAATGCACTATGCCCCATCCATAATCATCATACAAGCTTTGCTATATCTTCTCTGTTCTTACAAAAAACCACTTTCAACCCTTGGGAAATTCTACCAAAGCAGCCAAGCACTATGCCACACAACCCAACAGAATGTTCCATACCATTTACAAAGTGTACAAACTTACCAGTTACCTCCTATTTCCACAATAAACTGACGGGCGCCCTAGTAAAGATACAGTAGCACTCCTAATTATTTTGTAGTGGAAGTTTTATGTTGTCAGTGCTATCTGCATCTAGTCATAATAGTGACACATTTAACAGCATCACTCCAACAACAGCTTCACGTTGCTGTTGTTACCTATCTACTGGGAGAACACAAAACCTCCGAACAAGCTGCATGGTGTTTGGCCTCTCAGCATCCTTGGCGCTCATTGCTGTCTGCCACTATCATAGAAAAACACGGATGGAACCATACATTTTTAAAACTACTTTTCAGAATTTACTTAACAACTTTATGAAAGGAGATGCTGAGACTGGTCTCTGTTGTCCATACATTTTTGGCACTTCTTTAAGAACTATTCGTCACTCGCCATAGTTCATGTTGAGAAATGCTGGCAATTTCCTGGCGGATATCTTGTTTTAAGTCTTCCAGGGCGTGTGGGTTTGCCTTGTACACTTTATCTTGTAAGTTACCTCAGAGATAGAAATAACAGAGAGTTAGGTTGGGGTACGGAGGGAGCCACAAATCTCTGCTAATAATCCTGTCCTGTAACACAAGCTCTAGTAAGTGATTATTTTGTGTACAAAAAATGAAGGTGGTACCAAGCCTTGTCCTTGAAAAATATTAAATGTAGCATAGTATGCACTATTGAGACTCCACTCACAAAATGTGCACCTGATTACAGGATCACCTAGTTGAACAGCATGGCCAGTTATTTTATACTGTTTTAACTTCAGCAATTTAGTAGCTGTTTGCGAAGAACCATAAGAAATGCCTACCTGTTGTGAAAGACACATCAGTGATTTTTGGGGAAATTCTCCAAACAATGACCGATGTTTGTGTAAGAACCATTAGCCATCTTTTAGATTTTTTTAGCCTGAACACTTCCTGTGGCCTGAAATATATTGTACAGTTCATGGATTATTGTACGGCCTGGAACTTTTATACCTGGAAATCTTTCTGCAAATCATACTCACTTGGCAACCGACTGAGTTAACAATACGGATCATAAATAAATACAAGCTGTGCAGTAGAAAACATAAGCTGTGTCATAGTACACTTTGTGACTAAGTACAGGACAAAATAATAAGTCACTCATAATGACTAAACCACATCACATCACTGTCAACTCAATACCGCACACAGAGTAAAGCTACGTCAGAAGCATAACCTTGTTTACAGCTGTAGTGTGTTCTTAAGTTTCCACATGCCCAATGGAAAACCACTGCACAGACGTTTCGGAGGAATTTTTTTTTTTAATTTTTGGTCTTCCAATATTTGCCAGAATGTTTGCAGAACATAACCTCTAAAAATAAATTTAAGTGAAATAACTAATTCCTACTAATTAAACAATTTTATTCAATATTCTATGAATATTGCATAGAAATCCTATAAATAACTACTTAGTACTAATGTCTTCTCTGCTAAATATTTGATAATTTCCCCAACTAATCATCCTACATATGTTTTTCTGTTTCATGCATGTTATTTAATAAGTGCCTAGCAGGTGAGATTCAACCATCAACCAGACACCATCAATTCAACAAGCATGAAGTAACAGAAAATGTGATTGTTATGTATAATAAGTGTAAGGTTTAATATTGTAATGTTACAATAAATCAGTGTACTATTGCAAATTACATGTTACGGTCTAATGTGTAATATCATTTTCACTATCTCTGCTACTTATGTATCTATAGTAACCAGAGAAGGTGCTGTGTTCCATCCAAAAATTCACCAGAAATGTACATTTTGGGACTCCCTGGATAAAAAAGAATTTTTAGAAAAAAAATTTTTTTTTCTCTTTACCTGATTACCCTCGCCTTATGTAGGACCAACAAGCCAGTGCCTAGGGTCAGATGCCTTTCGAGTAGCACAAGAACCTATGGACTTGACAGAGTGAAGACCTGGAAGCGGGTGGTCAGCCAAGCTCCAAGTATGAGAGTGAGGAAGAATATGAAATGCAGGTGAAATTGATGACTGAAAAGTTGATAATGGAGTAACTGGTAGAAGATACCTCAGACGGGTTAATTAATTGTTCATTCACACCTGCCATGTGTAGTGTAAAGTTGGACAGGCCATTCCATTTAATGACATAGTTGGGATATGAGCAGCATTCCTGGTTCAAATCCTGGCTACCTCACTGAATTTTTCAGTCTGATTCTATCTTTCCACTTTACTTCTTAGTGGAGAGAGGTGCCATTTCCAAGTGGTCTTCATAAACTGGAACACCCCCACCAAAAAAAGATGCTGAACCTTTTAAGGAATATCATCTCATAGTTTATGAATCATGCTTTGATTAATAAAGTTGTATAGATCGTGCAGTGTTTCGGCTCAATTACTGTTAGCTTCTGGTTACTGATAAGTTCTGTAAAAGAAACCCAACACAGAATCCTAAATATTGAAGTTTTATTATGGTCCTCTCCATTATTTTCACAAAATATGCAAATAAAAATATGTATGCATCCTTTACACGTCAAATATAATGTAATGAAGGTGAAAAATAAAAAGAACTTTCACTGAATAGTTTTAATACTTTATTTGTCATTTTATAAGATGATTATTACCAAAAACTTCTAGATACATTTGTTCTTCCCTCTGGATCCACATTTTTCCTTCATGCTTCACTTCCGAGTGCCTTTCTCCCAAATGTGGATGTTTCTTGACAGATGCGGATACCTGACAAAAATGGAGCACAGTTACAAATACATTTTTGAACTGTCTAAAAATGTGGTACCCTGTACCAGAAATCTGGAATAATCTCTCTTTAAAAGTGCATCCTTCAAGTGAATATTTTACTCTGAATACACTCTCTGTACAATGTACCTGTAGATATATAATGCAACAATTACAATATACAGATACCACTAGTATATGTATATGGGCAAATACCAATAGCTTTCTGTATCCTCATCAATGGAAAATAAATTTTGTTGCTAATGACAAAATCTACAGAAGCATAATATAGCATTTTTAACCCCTTGTGCCTGTAAAGCCTGGCTTACAACCACCTGGTAACGGTAAAGAGACGACAATGCAAGGGGAAACAAGGCTGTACTCTATTTTGACTCACAACAGCCCAACAAGGGTAACGGGAAGATACATTATTGATCAACTTATCAATAGAAAGTGGAAGTCAATATTGTGATTGGGAATTCATTTGTTTCTAACTGATCAATGATATTTTTTCTAGTATGCGACTACAGAGAGCTCGAGCAGCCACTTCATAGCATGGCCACCTTGAATAATTTCTACAGCAAAAAGTCTAATACACACAATATGAATCTAATACATCATGCCCAATAACAGGAAGAGAAAGTTAAAACTTGGCAGTCTTCTTTCCCATTACCAGGGCCTGTTGGTTGTGAACCCTCCCATTTGAATTATTTCAACTTTCTTGATCTGTTTATTGTTGCTGTTACCAGTGCTTGTGAACCAGCCTTAACTCACTCTGTTTTGATCAAACCTATACCTATCATCCTGTATAATTAGGCAACAATCAATATTTTAATAATTTCTTGGAAGATATAATACATTTAAAGAACTAACCTGAAATCCTTAAGGAGTTCTAGTTTGATTTTCTATCTTCGTATATGGTGCAATATGGTAGATACAAGGAATGGATGAAGTTCCACAGTAAGTCATTGTCCCATTCAGTCAAAGGCAAAATCCACATACTGGAGTCACTCTTATTACCTGAGAAAGCAACCAAATTGTTTCATCAACCCTACTAATATACATAAAATAACTCCAAATATTGGACAACTTTCTCCATGCACAAATTTATTTATTTTTGATTTATTTAAATGTTGCTTTAGTGGTAAGTCTTGTTCCAGTGGGTTTACTATAAAATCTCTGGCATATATGAGTAAATGTAATCCAGGCAGACGGCTTCAGATGTACGATTGCCTTGTATGCTACGTATTTCTGCTGTTTTAGTAAGCGGACCTGTTCAGTAGGCTTTGGTACACACAATCAGTGCAGTGTTGAGATTTTTACTTGAGACTTCTGGAATAAAAGGACATATGCTGCTTCTACTCCGTGCAGGTGGACAATTGAAGTGTTGGGTGGTAAAAAGACAATTGTGTCTTCTTGTGGCTTGCTGCCAATGTTTCCCCCATCTTACCATGGGTTCCTTAGAGTTCAAGTGTACTGGCTGTCTGTTTGCTGTTGCTTATATACCATTGTGAAGGGGTGGCCACGGCCCCGTCTCTGACTGAGTGACTGTCGGCCAATGGTTGTGGGTGGTCTTCCATATTCTGTAAGTGGATTTGCGATGGTTTTTTCATGTCTTACATTGCTTTTTGACATTCTGGAGTTACCTGCATTATTTGTAGAGAGTATCTGTGATGGACGGTAAGGCAGACGGTTGTTAATGTTGAAATGAACCTGTGGCTCTGCCCCTTGTCTGTCATTGGCTGCTGCTTGAGCACCTGTGGATCTTCCCTTCAGTAGGCTCTTCCAGGTGTCATGAAGCTGTTTCCTACAATCTCTGCTCATGCAGTTCTTTTCTTTAAACATCTCAATGCTCTCTCACATCAATCTATGAGCAAATTTATCAGAAGTTGCAATGAGCTTCAGTAGTATCAAACTCTAGGTGGTGTGGGTTGTTATGGCATGTTCAGCTGTAGCAGACTTTTCTGGTTGGTTTAACTTAAAGCTTCAAATGTGTTCTTTCTTACGTGTTATTACTGATCTGCTTATTTGGGCAACATGTCTTGTCACAGTCACATGCAATTCTGTAGACTCCAGGGTTAAGAAGATGGTCACTGGTGTCTTTAACTGGCCGGAGGAATGATATAAGGTATACTGGTCCATTTTGTGTCTGGTTTTTCGAGATCCTGTTTGTCAGTGTTGTCACTTATGTTATTATTAGTATTATTTTGTATTCTTCTGATTTCTCTGTGGGAATAACCATTCACCCTAAGAGTGCTGTGTAGATGTTTAAGTTCATCACTAAGTAGCTCTGAATTGCATATGCTTTTGGCTCACTGCAATAGTCCATTCATTATTCCTCTTTTTATCGAGGATAGATGAGACATTGCATCTAGATATCTGTCGGCATGGATAGGTTTTCTGCAGAGAGCAAAGAAATTAATTCTTCACAGTGTCACTTTGCACAAGAACATTGAGAAATGGAAGACTGCTTTTGTGAATGATGAACTTTACATTTGTATGTAGACTTTTGAGGTGTTTAAGAAAGCTATCTATGGTGTCTGATATGTGGCCAGACCACAAATGTGTCATCCACATATCTGAGCCACAGTGCTTGTTTGAGGTAGAATGTGTCTATTGCTATGTAGCCAGAGATTGGCTACCACGGATGTAAGTGGAGTACCCATTGCTGCACCTTTGAACTGTTTGAATAGGTCTTCTCTATAGCTAAATAAAGTTGACGTTAAGCAAAGTTCAATTAGGCTTAGCCAATCGGAAAGAAATCTGCCACTTTCAATCCTGTCTTCAATTACTTTTAGTGCATCCCTGATCAGGATTTTTGTGAATAGTGACTGCTTATCAAAGCTGATGATTATGTGGTCATATTTTTTAAATGTTTGGGAAATTTTCACCGACAAAGGTCTCAGATTTCCACATGCAGCTTATCCGCTAGAAAATGCATGGGAAAATCAATGGCACTTATTGTTGGTCTCAATGACATATCTTCCTTATGAATTTTTGGAAGACCATATATTGAAGGTGTTTGTGAGTCGTGTGGAATCAGCTCCTTTCACTTGTCTTTAGAAATTGAGGAGCTTCTAATCAAAAGTGCAGTGTACCCTTTTCAGAGAGGATGTAGGGTTCTTTTGATGCAGTTGTAAGGGGGTTTGTTCAACAGACAGAGCATTTTCTTGTTGTAGTCTTTGGTATTCATTATGACAGGGGCATTACCTTTGTCGACCAGTAAGATTGTAATGTATGGAATTTTTGTGATCTTATGGAAAGGCTTGCATTTTGTATATGTTATCTTCCTTCTGGTGATTTGGCTTTGCTGAGGATTCCATATATTTGTGTCTCACTCTGTAGGCGCTATGGTAAGGGAGGCTTACCGTGACTGCTTCCACTCCTGATATGATCTCTTCGATTGGAATCTGATGCAGTGAAGTTGCAAATTTGAGACCTTTGGCTAGTATAGATTTGGTAGGTTCATCAAATGCTTTTTCGGAAGAATACGGAAGAGCATAATAGGCCAACAGTAACCCAATCGGGAACACAGCCAGCGCACTTGAGCCCTGAGGAACCCCACAGTAAGATGGGGGAAACATTGGCAGCAAGTCAAAGGAAGACACAGCTTTCTCTGGAAGCTAAGAATAACCACAACAACACAAGACAGTGGAAGCCTACACATTTATTTGTTTTTAGATTTGTTGGTTTATGAAAGACCTACAACTTCAAATAAATTACACTATAGGAATTGTGATTAAACTGTGAAAGTAATAATAATAAATAAAGCACTATGTTTGAGAAAAAAGATTCTGATGTGTTACATTCATACAACTTTCTCCAGTCCCCATCATTCAATACTGTGTATACAGACTATTCTTACAAAACATTATTTTCTTTCTGCTTCACTTTAACCCAGATATGTCTTTGTAGAAACAACTACATTACACATTTAGTTATACAGTTGAATCTGATTTACGCATATATCAAGGGGAAGAAGGAACATTACTTGTAACTCAGAATTACTTACAAATGAGATTTTGATAATGCATTATATCTTTTTTTTAAAAAAAGCAATACAGTGGGCCTACATGTAAAATTTTACAATGATAGGTACGAAGATAACATTATTTTGAACTTGGTCCTCCTTTAAAGAAATCAGTTAATTTGGCTTGTTTCACTTTTCTAGCATGTTACTCATTATGTTACTGATGCTAAGATTAGTAGGTGAGCTACCAAATGAATGAAGTTGTGCATGCTTTGTCTGTACAGCAGACGGACAGAACTGGTTCCCCGCACTGTGCCATCACATGCATTATGAATGTGCATAACCTGATTCCTCTTTAATGTAGCTGGACTAATACGCCTACTGATAACTATATGTAGTGCGGTATAAGCAATTCCTAAGATTGAAGCAATTTTGTTATTAAATTCCACCTCTCGATTGAATTTTGCTCTCTGATCTAGTGTGTAACATTCCCTTTTTCTGTTCTCCATGACTGATTAAAAGCAATTGACAAGTGAAAGATGAAACCACTGTTCAACAACAAACACAGACACTGAAAAATTTTATCTTAACTTCTAGTTTGTTGCTACACATTATTGTGCCAAAAGGTGCTGGGTCTACCAGAAACATCTTTGTCTTTGTTTCTGCAGCCAAAAGTCACCACTCAGTTTGCAGCTTTATCAACAGAGATAAGGAAAATATTCCTTGAGTTTCTTTCAAGTAAATATCACTGTGGCTGAGCAGTTAGAGTATTCACCTACCACCTAGGCAGCCCAGGTTCGATCCCAGGGACCTGATTGTGGTATTCATGGAAGAAGTAGCATCAGGGCAGGTTTTCTCTGGGTTCTCCAGTTTCCCCCGCCATTCATTCCACCAATTGCTCCATTGTCACCTTTCCAATCATCAATTTTGCCTGCATTTCATATCATCCTCTTCCTCATCACACCTGGTGGTTGGCTGACCACTCATTTCCAAGTCTTCATTCTGTCCAGTCCATAGGTTTCCGTGGTCCCTAACAGGCGCCTGACCCTAGGCACTGGCTTGTAAGTCCTAGAGGGTGTAAGTCCTACATAAGGGGAGGGTAAACAGGAAAAGAGAAAGAAGAGTTTCTTTTAAGATACGTGTGGCATATGCTCATTGTAATTACATAAAACTCAGTTGTATTTCACTGAAGTTTAATACATATAACAGCAAATTATGTACACATAAGGCTCGATTAACATGTCTCTAAATTACATTTTGCCGGAACCTACAAAAATTTGGAATACATATAAATTACTTAGAACTGGATTACGTATAAAGCAGGTTCAACGGTACATACAAAGGAAACACTGATAAGTCAAATGTTTTAAAAATGGGAACCTATATGCTGAGCTAAAAATTCCTTAGTCTTTCCAGGCAATCATAAGAAACAACTGGAGATCAACAGGACTTTAAAATAACAAAGTATTGACAAATCTTTAATAATGGATATCTTGGGAATAGCTTATGTAGCAAACAAAGTTATTTGAAATAAATGCCATGTTTTAAAGAGATGTACATTTTTGTCTATCACTTAATGTATACCGATTATACAAACTTCCTTCTAAATTAACAGGACTTCACAGGTTATTCCCCAAAAAATTGGAGAGATACATTATATTTGCCATGCAAATAGCTTTACTATATGGTATTTTAATCAAAACCATTTGACACATTTTTGAAAAATTAAAAAAATTTTGAAAATTCATTTAAATGGTAGTTGGGGTGGAGAATTTTCTTGAATCAGCATATCAGTTGTTGCCAAGACTAGAGTACTACAGCCACGACACTGAAGATGTTCAATGAAGCTTCAGATGAAATGTTGTTTTCTAATACCTGACATTTGACAATGAAGCTATTATTCTTGCACTCCAATATTTTTTATAATCATTCGGATGAAATGTGTGAAGAAGCTTTTCCACCAGACCTCAGCCTACCAGCTTGGATAATATTTTATAATTAATAACGTTATTTATTAAGGAATATAGGATACTTTTTATTAATTGTATAGTTTTTGATTAAATTTTATCAGTAATTAATTTTTTTCAAACTAATACATTTTATTAACACCAATAGCACACTAAAAATTTAATTTGGCCATCTTCAGCAGTTTCTGAGAAAATGTGTAATTTATATCAGAAAATATCAACCACAACAAAAAAAATGGGAAAAACAAAATTCATATTTGCATAGAGGCCAGGGAGTCAACAAACTGGGTAACACATAATTGCTTAGATGACCGAACAATTTGCACATAGATTGTTAGTTTTAGCAGAAATATTGTAATAAATCTTGTTAATCAAGTCATATAATTAAATTAATGTAATATTTGCAAAGAAAAAAACCACATAATTTAGACATACAGAAGCTCCATATTTTGCAGTGGCGCCAATTTGGAGAGCAAAGAGTTCCATAAAATTTGCTTTTCCACCCCAACAAGTACAGGAGTACTGTTTTTTCAAAATGAATTTAAAAGGAAATATTGTCTTTGCCTATAATAAAATGTGTATCAGTTAAGGAAGAAATTTCATTTTTATAGTACTGCACAAGAAACTAAACATATCACGTTTTGAAAATTTTTGTCATTTAATTTCTCCTTATGGCAACTTCTCAAAGTTCATGTTTGAGGTTTTCTGGGTTTCTTGTTTAATTTACTTTGCCAATTTGAACATTTCATCTCATTTATAATCATAGTTCAACAAATAGTAATTATTTTGTTAAATAGCAAATGCTTTAGATATACACTTAATGTACCTAAAAACATCTGTAATACATTATAGTTTGATAAAATGATCACTCTCAGAACTATAGCAGGCATGCAAACATTTATGGCACTTTAGAAACACTCACTTTGTGCTTCAGAAAAAGCAGCCAAAACAGCTTTTATCGATGGCTCCCTTTTGGTCAGCAAACCACAAACAGACTCCAAGGGACATTCCAGCACAGCAAAATTCAATTCATATCTGCAAGAGTATATTATAAAATTAGCAAGCCAACACATTCAAGTTTTGTAAAAAGAAAAATCTGATCAGACTTTCTACCCATTCTTCAAATATTAATTCTTAAAAGAGCTTGTTCTTTTATCTATTTCATTTTAATTTATACAAAAATTTATTGACATCATTTTATTACATATTTTCTTGTAGGTACAATAGGAACAGGAAAATACATAGGCTTAAGCTTTTAAGAGCTGGTAGCCATGTAATGGCTTTGAAATTCTCTTTTCTTTGCATGACCAGGAGAAAAAACTAATGAGTTCCCATTTGATACTTTGTTTTATTTGACATAAATTGTGTACAAGATCTATATTTTTTCTGCAGTAAGATTTTGTTTATATTTTACAGTTTACTAATTGCACAAAAGTCATTCACAATAAAGAGGACTTCAGAGGCTATTCCCAAAAAATTCCAGATATACTGTGTGTGTGTGTGTGTGTGTGTGTGTGGGGGGGGGGGGGGGGTTGCATGTGCGTATGTGTCCATAATTATGTGTGCGTGTGTGTGAAATCTCTATCAAAGTTTTGGGTGGAATACAACACTTCCTCTACTTATTATAGAAAATAAAAATTGGAATGTAATTATCATTTACTTATGCCAACAATTCTGAAGTAATAACAAATTAGAAACTAAAAACTTCACTTATCTTAGTAATGTTGCATGTTCTCCTTGAACAAAGATAAATGAAGTTTTTAGTTTCTAATTTGTTATTACTTTAGAATCTTGTTGCTTCACTGTTAATAGCTTCAATTTTCCTTATTATGCCAGCAAATTTATTCTGGTATTTTTAAACACACAAGCCCTGTGTGGGCAATGTTTGAGAGGTAGAATTAGAACTGAAAAATGACAATTGGTTGGAGAATTCAATGTATTCTGGCAGGTTGTCACAGTAGCTTAATGGTTAGAGCTACTGCATGGCAAGCAGTAGGTCTGTGGTTCAAATCCCGGCTGTGACACTGCATTTTTCAGTTCCAACTCTATTTCTCAAAAATTGGAATGTAAACTATGTATACTCACCTTTTAACTGTTTCTTCTAAAAATGCTTGTATTTCTGACACACTACCAGCTTTTATGCATACTGCATGTATTTGTGATCCAGGACTATGGTGCTGGATTACTGTATGATATAAATGGAGTAGTACCATGGATCTGGGAGTGCCATCAAAATATAAACACAATTCTTCAGGCCTATTTAGAAAGGAAATACAGTTATCAATCCTGCTAATCCATTATCACATTCATGTTTCCAGGTTTCTAAAATAAAAGGAACTTAGAAATGAAACTAAAGGTATATATCAGGAACATAAAACTTATCCACAATGACAAATTAGCCTTAGCCCATTATTTCCGGTCAACTCAGCACATAATAAAATAGGATATCAAATTATAAAACGTAAAAACTACAGCTGAACTGCTAATTTGGGAAAAAATACACATAAAGAAGAATTTTCACCTAGCCATGAATTTTCAAATACCACAAGCAGACGACATCCTGAAGTTTACATCCAGCAACCCAGCATAATTACAACCACAACAGATTCTTCCTCTTCAAACGCCAGTCAAGAAACCGTTGATAATGAAGAGGATAATCTTTGAAATGCATCTGGATAAAAAGTATGTTAAGTGAAACTATAAGTGTCTATATATCTACTCAAATAATTCTACAAATCATTTGATAAGTTTTACTGTTTATATCACTTTGTATATGTTAAGTGAAATAACTTCTGTTTTGCTATACAAAATCAATTCTGAATCCCATTTGTTTAAAATCCATCAACGTTTTTTTTTTTTTTTTTTTTTTTTTTTTTTTGCCTGAATGCAGATCAGCCAACTTTGCTGTGGAGGGCTGAAAAGTAGGAGCAGAAGGAGCAAATATAAGAGTTCCCTAACACCATTAAATCAATGCCACAACATTGCATAGCACTTATCCTGTTCAGAGTATGGCTTACTTATACGGTATGCGCCAAAATATACAGTACTGAATTTCACATAGCTCCCACGTGCTTATCTGCTCTACACCGTATCATTGTATTAGCATTATACAGAGAGACCGAAAAACATCAGAACCGCTGCACAGTGTTTTTCCACTGTGCAGACAGAAACAAAATAACAGCAGCTGATGTACACAAGTACACAAGCTGATGTCCTCCACTTAGTCATAAAGTGTGTTATGGCTCAGCATTTATTTTCTACTGCACAGCGTGTATTTATTTATGATTTGTATGTGTTAACTCAGCTTGCCAAGCGAAGGTGTGATTTGCAAAAAGATTTCAAGGCCGTGCAACAATCCATAAACTTTACAATAAAATTCAGGCCACAGGAAGTGTTCAGGCTCAGAAATCTAAAAGAAAGCGTATGGTTCTTACCGAAGAAACATTAGTTGACATCGGTAATCGTTTGGACAACTCCCCCAAAAATCGCTTAGGTGTCTTTCACTTTCTTATGGCTCTTGGCAAAGCGCTAATAAATTGCTGAAGTTAAAACCATATAAAATAACTGTGCCACATGCTCTTCAACCAGATGATCCTGTAATTAGGCACACATCTTGTGAATGTACTCGCAATAGAGTATATTATGGCAAAATTGACCCACATTTAATATTTTTCACTGACGAGGTTTGGTTCCACCATCATGGATATGTGTGTACAAAAAATAATCATTATTGGAGCTCTGAGAAACCTAATATTATTCATGAAATACCCCTTCATGATGAAAAAATTGGTGTATGGTGCACCATTAGCAGAGAAAGAGTTATAGGCCCAATTTTTTTTCCAGTCAACAGTTGACGTCCTACATACACGAATACAATTTTGCCCTCTCTTTTTAAGAGAATTAACTGACAGGGAGCGTGATTTTGCCTTTTTTCAACAGGACTCTGCAACAGCTCATACAGCTAATCTTTCGATGAGAACAATTGAAAGTATGTTTCAGGACAGAACTATCAGTTGAAATTTGTGGCCCCCTCAGTCCCCGACCTACCCCCTGCGATTTTTATCTCTGGGGTAACAAAGCATAAAGTGTACAAGACAAATCCACACACCCTAGAAGAATTCAAACAAAATATCCACCAGAAAATTGCCAGCATTTCTCAACGTGAAATACAGCGAGTGATGGATAACTCCCTATAGAGGTGTCAAAAATGTATGGACAACAGCGGCAGCCAGTTTCAACATCTCCTTTAATAACATTTGTAAGTTGTTGTTAGCTAATGCTGGATTTCTGACAATGAAGTCATTAATCCTCTTGCTCTCCAGTATTTTTCAACATAAATACTGAAGAGACTTAGCAGTAATAGTAACCGCTTTTTAGAGAGCACCATATTTTTATGTTTTGGCGGTCACATCGCTATCTTACAACCCCCAGAATGTCTGGAGGACCACACCTGACCGGGAGAATTATCAAAATAAATTCACCGACCATATCCTCTGATTACTTACACATTTGTAAGTAAAACCTTTAAAAGTAGTTTTAAAAATGTTGTATTGTTTCATCTGCACCTTTCTATTTACAGCGGCAGTCGGCAACAAGCACCAAGGATGCATACAGACAAAACATAGCACAGCCAGTTTGGAGTCTTATGGATCACCCATTATGTTCCTCATAGTGCAAACTGAAAAGAAAGTTGTGCTGCGAGATTGGTGTTGAAAATGGTTCTCAAGAGTGAGGAAAAACTTTTCATAGTGGAGAGTTGTTTTTGCTCATATGGAAATGGCTACATATACTGCAAGAAACCTCTCCACAGTGAATTATCTCCCATGGAACTAAGTTCAACTATCAGATTCCCATGATCTTTACATCACCTGATGTTAAGGATGTTTCAATGTCTGTGTGGTCATTATGAATGCTAGCTAATATAGCTTATTTTATAACATTTATATTAACAACCTGTTAATAAATAACAGCTTCAATACTTTATATTGCTCCAGTACTGTATATTTTGGTGCATACTGTATTAACTTTATCAATACTTGTGTACAGAAATAGACAATATCGGTTTCTAAAGTAAGAACAAATTAGAAACTAAAAACTTCACTTATCTTAGTAATATTGCAAGTTCTTATTACTAAGATAATTGAAGTTTTTTATTTTCTAATTTGTTCTTACTTTAGAATCTTGTTGCTTCACTGTTAATAGCTTCAATTTCCTTAATTAATATCAGTTTTATTGCATTGCATCTCAAATTAATCTTCAATAATACACATAGTATGGTGAACAAAGCAGAAAGATAAATTTAAATACCTGTATGCAGTAACTGCCTCCTTAATTATGTTCACTGCTTTGTTAATGACTGAAGCTTTGGGCTCTGTATGTGTAAGCTTCTGCAATTTATCATAAGCTGCTTCCAATGGGTTTCTATCATACTCTACAACAACTGGAAGAAGACACAGGGAAGTATTATTATGAAATAAAAGCTATATGTTGGAGACCTTACTTACTATTGGCCATTGGGAGGTAAAGAATTAAAATACATAGGCTGCCATGTTTTAAAAGAGTGGTTTGTAACGCAAACAGCATAAAGATTTTGAAATGCCATGTTCTCTAAACAGAAAATTAACAAATAAGCTAAACCATTTTATTGAAGTACATGTGGTAATAGGAAATTAAATGTATTTAAAACGGTTGTTTATGTGGTGAACCTCAACTATAATTGTATATATAGTGGAACTCCTATTTTACATTTTACAGTTCATTCGGAGACACTTAAAAGCAGCAAAAAATTACGAAAAGCAATGATTGCATGCAGAAAATTTTGAGGGGAATGCATAAAAAAAAGGGGGAAAAAAAGAAGATAAATATCACTTTAAATAACCAGTTCTTTTCAATCATGAACTTACACATGTATTAATGTCCTGAAATTTCAATTAATACATTTATGAAAAAACTCTTACACAGACCCATTTTTAGCTGATAAAAAAAATTGATTTTCTGTAAGTTAAAAGCTAGGTTTTATGAATGTATGTAGTTTTATGTACAAAACACAATTCTACTACACACAGGAGAAAAAAAACAGAAAAGAATGCAGCAACAATGTAACAGATGTTAACATTACTTTTTAATAACCAAGTTTTATTCAGAGAAGTCATTGTCACCTAATTTATTTAAAAAGTTAGAACTATATAATGAATTCTGACCTTATGCTGTAGTTTAAGTACATACATTAAATGTGCAATAGTCTACTAAATGTTACAATGTTCATTGTGTTCATCCTCACTTTGAGGAGCATGGGTGTGCAACTCACGTTACTGAGGGGAAACATTCTAAAGAACAAATTAGAAACTAAAAACTTCACTTCATCCTCCATTCACTGCTATGACCTAACGAAGCCTCCCCTATTTGTTCAGTGGAGAACTATGTAAATTGCCTTTGCACTGTAAATGTTTGTTTGTATATTAAACTGTGAAAAAATGGTTATTTGTTATTTATTTTGTATGAGCCATATTTTATTTACTTCTCTGTGATGACAATTGCAAACATTTTGGTCTCACTAATGCCTCAATATCCAGGGACAAAAATGTTATACATAACCAAAGTTATGCAGCTAAATGCTTGTCAGTTAATGTAGACCTCACTTTACTTTACTCATTTTGGAAAAAAGTTTGTTCACACAAGTAAGTTGTGCCAAAAATTACTATTAGGTGGCCTGCAAAGCAGCATTGTTTGGGGAAATTTTCATTTTATAATTGTCAGTAGAAATCAAAGTTTATATTTTTTATATTTCAACCAATAACTACAATTTCTAAATGCCCTAATTCATTTTGTGAACCAAATGGTGATGATCGAAAAACATATTTTCTTTTCCTCTAACGTTCTTTCTATGACATCGACTATACGATGTACTTGATTAATTGTTGAATGTTTATTTCTAAATCCAAACTGATGTTCTGGTATTAATTTACTTTCCTCTATTATAGGTTTTAATTCCCTCCGAAGCCTTGTGATCCACTGCTGGCAACTCATGACCCGATGACACATTTATTCCCCCTAACATGCTGACCTGTCATGGCATGTAATACGTCCTCTGATTGGTAATCAGAGGATATGGTCAGTGAATTTATTTTGATAATTCTCCCGGTCAGGTCAGTGAGACCCGTAAACCAACGCCAGGTGCGGTTCTCCAGACATTCTGGGGGGTTGTGAGAGAGGGATGTGACCGCCAAAACATAAAAATATGGTGCTCTCTAAAAAGTGGTTACTATTACTGCTATTGCTCTCTTTATATTGGAGAGCAAGAGGATTAATGACTTCACTGTCAGAAATCCAGCATTAGCTAACAACATAATTGGCCTCAGATTTTGGTTTTGAAAGATTTGAATTTTTTTGTATTTGCTGTTACAAGAACCTCGCTGCAGTAAGTAAATAATGGCCTTATACATACATTGTATGTTGTGTTAAGAGTTGCTCTGGAACATCCCCACTTCATTCCTGTTAGACATTTTAACAGTGAAAGGCAGCTCTTTGTATTACATTTTCTATTTGATTGGTCCATGTAAGTTTGGTATCAAATATAACTCCCAAATACTTTGCTTCCTTTATTTCTGGTAATTGTTGACCCTCAAAATTTAGTTTAATTTTTAATAGCTTTTTCCTTAGTGAACAGATTTGGTAGTTTGATTTTATTGTTTTAAGTCATTAAATTTTCTTTGGTCCACTTTTGTAGGTTGGATAAGGATTAAGGTTTTTTCTAGTTCTGTACTTTTGTTTTTTGGTTTTGAAGCCCACATTAGTAAGTCATCTGCAAATAGTGCACACTTTACACTTGATTCTTGTATTTGTTGTGACAGATGATTAATAAATACATTAAAATGTGTGATGCTGAGCACTCCACCTTGTGGTAAGCCACAGTGTACTTAATTTAATTTAAAAGGTGAGTTAATTAATTACAACACTGTTTTCAAACTTCTATGAAAGGAAGATAAGAAAACACAGTGTACTTGTTTATATTTAGATATATTCCTTTCATATCTGGTAGCAATAAAGCCTTGAGTTAGGAAATGACATAGCCATGAAAACATTGGACCTTTTATCCCCATTTTTTTTAATTTCTTTAGTAGTTTTGTTCTGCATATAGAATCATATGCTTTTTGGAAATCAATAAAAACTGATACATTATCTTCTCTTCTATTGAAGGAGTCTTTGATTTCTTGACTGAGAAGTAAGACTTGTTCATTTGTAGAGTGGAGCTCTCTGAATCCAGCTTGACACGAGGAAATTAAATTTAACCTATTTGACACCATCCTTTCCATTACTTTTACTGTGATGCTAGTAAGACCTATTGGTCTATGACTTTTTATTTCTGATGCTGTCTTATCTTTCTTCAAGAGTGGGACAGTTATTGCTTTTTGCATTCAGCAGGTACAGTGGTTTTCCAGGATAGATTGTAGAGTTTTAGAAGTTGTTTTGCTATTTTTCCAAGGCTTTTTATGAGCTCTGGATGTATGTGATCTGGTCCAGGAGATTTTTTGTTTTTTAGATTATTAATTGCAATGTTCAGTTCTTGCATATTAAAATTTTGAAAAAAGATATTGTATTGAGTGTCAGGAACACATTCTCTTTCTTGTTTTAAATCTTTCTTAAATTATTTATGTTCCTTTTTATTATTTCTTGTTACTTTATGTGAATTAGCATAATATTTATTGAATGTTTCAGCTATGACTGTATGATTTGTTAATATTTTATTGTTGTGTATGATAGATGTGCTACTTTTTCTTTCCTGTCCTTGACATTTTTTATGAACTTATGGTCTTTGTTACCATCTGTCCTATAATCCATTTTTTTTCTAAGAAATTATTAAAGTGATTCTCTAAATATATAATTATGCATATATAATGAAACTGTGATGAACAAGAAACATTCTTTTCACGAACGGGGCAGGTTGAAATCCTGAATGGGTTTGTGCACCAGGTTGGGACATTTTCTAGGATGAATATTAGGTTGGTTTGTGTTTGGTGCTTGAGGTTCCTGAGCTCATTTCTACTTTCTTGTCTTAATTTATTTCATCATCTAATATCACATAATTATCAATCTAATTAACAAATCTAAATTCAAAATGCAATATACAAAATTCAATACTCAATAGATGGAAATAAAATAAACAAACTGCAATTACCTGTATGTAATACAGATTTCAATTCACTGTAAACTCTATTTGTCTCTTTTTCATTTTCAGATTCTACTGTAACTTCCACATTGTAGTAGCTGTAAAAGAATAAAACTGTTAATATTAAAATTAATACCATTATATATACTACTAATGTAAAACAAAGAAATGTATGAGGGTCAGTACGAAAGTTTTGAGGTGTGAGAAAATGAAAGTTGATCCACTCGAATTGTATGCAGGGTGGGATAGCCCCATCCTTTGTGAGTAAACTGGTATCACGTAGTGACTCTCCCACCCCAAGAATTCTAACAGCGCAAGCATGAATAACCTGCAGCGCACAGGTAGCCAGGAGCTTGGAAGAGAGCATTTTATTTTTTATCATGGGAAACAGAAAAAAGTCACATGGGACCAGGTTGAGACCATATAGTGGATGAATCATAAGTATGACCTCTGTCGACTCCTAACGGCAATGTTGGCCATGTGTGTAGACGCATTGTCATGATGGAGAAGGATCCCTCGCAGTCCCATGCATGGCCACCATTCTTGAAGCTTGGGAAAAGCTTTTGCCAGGCAAACTATGGTGTACCAATTAGTGGTAACCACGCTTCGTTCCTCCAGAGAAATGGTTGCCACAAGACCACCCTTTAGGAAAAATGAAGCCACCATTTTCTTGAAGACACTTTAGCGACACTTCACTGGACAAGAAAAACAAGAACTGTCAACATGGGAACAAATCTTTATTTTAAAAAATAGAAACAGAGTATTTAATTTCGACATTCCTCAGAGGGACATTTTCAGTGAGTTCATTGAACTGTTACCAGAAGAAGCATCACCATCTGCACCATGAAACACCATGGAAATCCAGTTATTGTCCAGTTGATAATGGAGGAAAGTTAACCTTCAAAACGCGTCCCGGAAAAATATTTTGTAAGTGTTGTTCAGTGTTATTAATTAACTCACCTTTCAAATTAAAAAAACACCAATTTATGTTTGACTGCTACAGTGATACCCTATACAGTGTTTTCATTCAGATGATGGGAGCAAGTTAAGCTCTCGAAACAGGTAAAGACTAATTACATGTAAGTGATCTTAAGTGTTTCAATCTGACTCAATTTTCATTATAATTTAGATTCACATCACTATTACTAGCTTATTTAAAGATACGTAATTTGTCTTCATTTTCTCTTATTACTGCACATAGCTTCACCACACCCTTTAATGTGTGGCAACATCATGTTTCTCTGATAGTGGCCAGTTGTCAGCTGCCTTTAAATTTTGCAGCCATCATAATGAAACATCTACCATGAACAGAATGTTTTTATGACCTCAATCTTTTTACATGAAGTCATATGCAGAAGCTGATATTTCTGAGTAATGCAAACAGCCCTAGCTAGTAATATTCCATATATTTGGAATTATAAAGAGTTACTTAAAATATATAAAGTATTATCTGTTTCCAGTTGTTGTAAATGTTCCCAAAACAAAAGCAGACCTGCAACTGGCTTGAAGCACTTCCAACAAAAGGTACTTAACCTCTCCTCAAGAGGTTAAATTAATTCAATTAAAGAATCTAACTCAATAAAATGTCTGACTATTTGATGTAGACAATAATGTATTTGATGACTTATGAAAGTGATTCAATGCAACACTCAAAGAATGCAAATATTCATGTGGCAGAAGCAATAATTAAAAGTAGGTTATTTTATAACATTAGAAAGATTTGCTAGCTTACCAATGAAAAAGCTTTGGATATGATCCAATAGTCACATGAGGATTGCTTCGTGCAGCAACACTTAGTGTGTCTGCAATTTGAGATTCAGGGGCCTTTATAAACAACTCCTTCATAAAGAACTTTCTTTCGCTTCCTCCAAATAGCTCCTGTAAGTAAAATATTAACCTTGGAAACACAAAATTTACACCTGTAAAATTATATATCAATTAAACATGTACAGTGATTATGGGGACCGTTTCAGAAAGAATCTTTATAATTCTTTCAGTGAACTTCAGCTTTTTGCTTATCTTTGTCAAGCAGCATTTTCCTTAGGACTGTCAAAATTTATGGCATCTACTCACCACACAAAGGCTGTCAAACAGTCTTTCCATGAGCTGTGGTATTCCAGGGAACATGAAGACATTCTGTATAGAAACATTAGGAAATGCTGTCTTCTTTCCATCAATTGAGCCATATTTTATGCGAGCAGATGCTGGTACCTGCAACATGCCAAAGTTACTGCACAAAACGATTACAAGTTTCAGTTATTGCACATCATGTATCTAACAAAAACAAGACAAATGCTGCTCCATCTCGGTTTATAAGGGCAGTTTAATAAGTAACTGTATTAAGAATGAAGATACAAATTATTTATTTCTTAACATAGTCCCCTTTTAGGGATAAACACTTCTCCTAACATTCCTACCATAATTTTAACCCTTCCAAAAAAAAAAAAAAAAGCCCATAGAATGCGCTGATGTCTCAATGATGACCTGCTCATTTGATCTAACTTTTATTCCTGCAGCTATTTCTTCATGTTTGAGAACAAGAAGAAATCACAGGTCCAGCAAATATGGACAGTGCAGCAGCAATTCAAAAACCAATTCATACAGCTATAGTGGTAACATCAGATGAATGTGATGGAGTGTTGTACTGAAACAGCATTTTGTTCCTCACCAAATGAGGCTGTGTCTCTTTCAGCATCTTGTTGAACAGGCCAATACATAGTAGTACTGTCCAGTATTAGTTTTTCCTGTCTCCAATAAGTCAATGAATGACACCCTTCACATCCAAAAAAAAATTATCACTTTTTTGGCTGATGGAACTTTCTCCACCTTCTTTCACGCAGATTCACCCATTTTTTTGATAATTGCTTGGTTTCCGTATAATGACGAATACAAGTCTCATCAATAGTGACAACTTGACACAAAGTCTTTCAGATTTCACTTAAGTAACTCCAAACAGAGCTTCAAAATTGTAAACTGCACCCTGGATGTTCTCCGATGTGAGCAAATGTGACTCCTATTGGGCTGACAACTTTTTCATCTGTTTATCATGAAAAATATGAATTTTTGTTAACACAGCTATGGTCTCTGTCACTTTGCGAACTTTTGTTTGATGCTCAGCAGAATTATACTGTGGACTTCTTCAATGACTTTATCCACATGTGATGGGCATTCTGGGCACTCATCAAAAATGGATGTTTGACCATGATTAAAGTCACTGAACTAATGTCCAACTGTTGCCATAGATGGTGAAAGGTTCCCATAAACAGCATCCATTTTAGCTCCTATTTTCTCTCAAGTTTTCCCATCCAAAAGTAAAACGTGCATCACTGAACCATACTGCACTCTTTCCATTTTAGCAAAATTTAGAAACTGCACAGGCAAGAGTTAGATATTCATTTTAAAATTGTTAAAACATTTTACTTTTTTGTGCTCTTTGCTATTCATTTTAATTTTCAAAATTCCTTTTGAATATTGTATTAAAGAGCCACAAAAATTGTCTTTTTGGCTGATTAGTATAAGTGCATTAGAATGTTTTAGGTATGTCATTAAATTTTAAATGCTTGTTTTCACTCTTTGGATGTTTATTAGCACACAAAATTGTAAGAATAGAAAGATTTCTGTGTGATACAATAAACTTGTATCTAAATGTAACTAAATGGATAAAGAAGATGTTGAAATAGTGTTTTCTATGAGATGTAAATATCTGTCAAGTTATTCACAATTTAAAATATAAAATAAAAAGAAAAAATTATATTTTTGGTTAAAAAAAATTAAGGATTATATCTCTATATATTTTTCACACTAGAACATCAGGCTGACTTTTTCAACTGACCATAAGGATCCAAAGTACACATACTCAGCACCAATCAGGAAGGGAATTGATAGTTGTTAACCAGATTGCAGGAATGTTTAAATGAATGGGAAGGTATGGATATGTCA